>VDFB02322452.1:0-82118 GCA_007258455.2 Sequoia sempervirens
AAGCAATCACAACATCATCAACCACCCCCCTAACATCTCCAAGCATGGTCTCCCAAGGGCCAACCACATTGACAACACCATCCACCACTCAAACCACCAACACAACAACACCATCCACCACTCAAACTACCAACACGACATCACCACTCACCACCACCACAAGCACCATTCCAAATCCACCACCACCCCCACCACCACTAAGTTCTATTTTAACAAGCAAATACAACATGGCATTGCAAGCCGCTCACCAAGCTACTTATCAAAATGCATTCCTGCAAGTGCAAAAGCGAAAATCCGCACAAATAGCTGCTCAAGCCTCCCAAATCGCACAACAAGTGTAATAAGCTACACAATCCCAAGCCTTATTGCAACAACAACAACAACAAGCCACTCAAGCTACCCAAGCTAGACAAGTTGCTCAAGCAGCCCAAGCCGCATTACGAGCACAAAATGTTACCCAAGCAAAATTCTATTGCAAAAATGGCACAAACCCAAGCTCAAGCTCAAGTGCACACCCAATATCAAGCACAAGCACAACTTCTTGCACAAAAATAAGTAGCACAACTATAGGCATATCAACAAGCAATAAAACAATATCAAGAGCAGCAAGAAGAAACCCAATTGGCAACACAACAACAAGTGTTGTTGGAACAACAACAAGTACAACAACAAAAAATCCTAGCACAACAACAAGAAGCACAACAACAAGCACAATAATAGGAAATCTTAGAGCAGCAACAACAAGAACAACAACAAGCGTTGTTTATACAGTAGCAAGTGCAAGCATACCTAGCTCAATAGAATATGCAAATACCATCAAACAACACACCAGCCAACCCACTCATCCAACCCAAAATTGAAACACCCCAGAACACCTTCATCCCACCCCCTGATCCACAAAATGATGTAACGACACAAATCAAGTTGCTCTCACAATAAGTGCTCAATCTTCAATCAGGGCGAACCACAAAAACACCAAGCAACTTGTGTCCCTATCCATTTCACAGGAGCCTAGTGATGAAACCATTCCCCAAGGGGTTTGAGATCCCCAAGTTTGATAAATATCAAGGGATGGGAAACCTTGAAGATCACATCAAGGAATTCCAAGTTCATTGCATGGAAGTCGTATACAATGATACTTATATGATGCGGCTATTCCCTAGGAGTTTTGCTAGCCATGCTTTGGAATGGTTTTCTCGCCTACCTACAAGCATCAAAACATTCCAAGAAATTATAGACGCATTCATTTAAAATTATGCATGCAATATTGCAATGGATGTTAGTCTAGAAGAACTCTCAGCTCTGAAACAAGGAAAGAATGAATCATTTGCTTCATTCCTACAACGATGGAAATCCAAGGCCAATCAGAGCAAATGGACCATGCCCAAAGAACAAAAATTTTGCACCATCATATCCAACCTTGACAGCCTCTTGGAATTCCATCTCAAGGTACAAGGAATCACCACATATGACCAGTTGATCTCAAAGGCGCTCAACATCAAACGAGCCCTTATGACACAACCCACAGGATCAACTTCATACCCCGAACAACAAAACAGTCACCCACCCGCCAATTACAATGATAAACCTTGGACGTGGGAAAGGAACAAAAATGTTACTAATGATGGTGTCGTTGACACCAAAGTAGTCATCAATGCCCCGCGCCAAAATACACATGCACCACAAATACAAATCCAACACCAAAAAAATCATCAATCAATACAACAACCAAAAACAAATCTAGTGATTAACAATCTCAATGATCAAAGGGGACCACCCCAATGGAACAAGAATTACCCCAAGCAAAAATACACTGCTCTTGGGGAACCATTAGAAGTCATCATGAGAAAGATGATAAATGAAAAACTCATCAAAGTGCCCACCTATGAGAATTACCAAGAACCAGATGTGAAACCTCCTTGGTACAATGAGAATCAACTCTGTGACTTCCATAAAATCAAAGGGCATAGCATGAACAATTGTATGAGGCTAAAAAACATAATTCAAGATCTCATCAATCAAAGAATTATAAATGTGGAACAACCAACAGGAAACCAAGACCTTAAGATATACATGAATCTGATGCCTAACCATGGCAATAAAGGGAATAATAATAACACCGATAAAGGGAAAGGTACCCACACAAATGTGGATCATGTGTATGAAATCGTCATCACCTCCCTAGATGAAAAATGCATGGTCATCACCATCAAAGGCGCCCATGCTGATTGTGGAGTCACCACAAGAGGCAGAAAAGTTACCATCGTAGGATCATCCCAGCCAAATAGAGTTCCTACATCTAGATCTGTCCCTAATAGATATAACATCCTTGATCAGCTTAAAAGAACGCCAGTGCAAATCTCCATCATGGAGTTACTAAAAATATCATCGGCCCATAAGAAAATCCTTGAGGAAGCATTGGCTTCATCCACTATCCCCACAAATCTTGATGCAGAACAATTCCAAGCTATGGTCAGAAATATCATTATTCCAAATCTCCTCACATTCTCTGACTAGGATTTCCCCGCTCAACCATCTCACAACCGTGCACTCCACTTAGAAGTCATAGTACATAAAAGAAAATTCAAAAGGGTCTTGGTGGATGGAGGTGTAGGCTTGAATATATGTTCTCTCAAGCTCGTCAAACAATTAAAAATCTCAGAGGGTTCTATCGACAAAGGAAAGGGTATCACAATAAGAGCATATGATGATCAAGAAAGAGTATCCCAAGGCAAGATCAAACTCCCTATTCAAGTAGGGTCTGCTATCATGGAAACCACTTTTCAGGTCTTGGACCTCGACTTGTCGTATAACATCCTCCTAAGATGCCCATGGATTCATGCGATGAAAATAGTAGCGTCAACTTTCCATCAATGTGTGAAATTCACACATGAGGGACAAGAAGTTGCCATCCATGGAGATCTTGAACCTTTCTCCTATTGCAAAATCCTTGAAGCAAAGTACTATAAAATCCCCCAAGTACCAAAAAATGATGAGGGTCTATCTACACCATACATTGATCCTGCCACTCTCGCATCCACTTCTGCAACAAAGACACCTATCTTTCCCACCATTCCCACCATCTTTGACATTAAGGTCATCATCCAAGATAACGGTTGTGGAAATTACATGATCCCTAAAAGTTATTTTGTGGTAGGAGAGTTACCACAATCTCCTAGATCACGGGGACATCTACAAATAAATGAAGCCTCCACATCTCAAACATCTCCTAAAGACTATCCCAACTTTACAA
This sequence comes from Sequoia sempervirens, assembly GCA_007258455.2. Classification (NCBI taxonomy): domain Eukaryota; kingdom Viridiplantae; phylum Streptophyta; class Pinopsida; order Cupressales; family Cupressaceae; genus Sequoia; species Sequoia sempervirens. The sequence goes on from VDFB02322452.1 coordinate 3,254, forward strand.
GTTGGGGAGATCTTGGCCAAGAAGTCATTGAGGCAGATCCATCTCATATGCTATATCAAGATGAAAGACTAGTAGCTGATTTACCAATGGATGACAGAAGCAAGGGCCTGCAAATGATGCTCGTGATGCTCACAATGGGCTATGACAGAAATCAAAGACTTGGGAGAAACAACAATGGACTTATAATACCTATCATTCTGGAGATGTGAGCAATAACAAATCTTGGTCTTGGATGTACCCCTCTGAGTATAACCATACGTGGCCGAAGTCCTCTAGTTAGAACAGTTAATAATCCTCCTCAGCCAACCACAATAGAACTACGCTTACCAGTATCTACAATTCGTGTCATAGATAACTTCACATTTGATATAACCGACGTTTGTAGTAGTAGTGATGACAAGGAAACCACATCCAATCTACCTAGACTATTTGAGGATACCACTCTTTTCATGATTAGCACCCTATCTTTTGAATCTGACCACAAAAATCATGAAATTTGCCTAGTATATGCCCAACTCATCGACTACGACTAATGAGGACCACCAATTCTTGATACATTCAAAAATGATGAGGCACTCTCAGAATTCATGGGAATACAGGAAAACATTTCATGTGGGGATCACAAAGTAGGGTTCCTAATTGAGCTAGATACACATGCCTATTATGGGGAAATGATTGAATCCCTCAATCACAAAAGTAAAAAATTAAGAATAATATCTAAGTCCTTGAGTGAAAACCACACTGTGGCACTCTCCAACTAGAAAAAAGTAAAAAGAAAGGACACATCCAATGGTGAAAACCTCTCCAAGGCACCCGAGGATGGGGGATTCAATCTTCCTCTTAGAGCTCTTCATCAAGAAAAATTAGCAGTCCTGGTAGAAAAATGCAATCCGGTCAACCTAGGAACAAAGGAAACCCCACATATCACATTCTACGTGGAGTCATTACTATCAGAGGAACAAGAACTCCTAGCAGCCTTCCTAAGAGAAAGATAAACTTTGCATGGAGCTATGCTGACATGTCAGGACTTGATCTAGAAATCGTGGTTCACCACTTAGTAGTATATCTAGAAGCAAAGCCTACTAAACAAAAGCTTCAAAAAATGCACCCTCAGATCACCTTATTAGTCAAAATGGAGCTAAAAAAGCTACTAGATGCGGGATTCATCGGACTGATAGATTATCCAGAATGGGTGTCAAACTTCGTACCTATCTCAAAACCCGATGGGGGCCTCAAAATCTGCATAAACTTCAAAGACTTGAATAAGTCATGTTCAAAAGATGACTTCCCACTTCCAAACATTGACATGATTGTAGCTATGACAGTTGGACATTAAATTCTTTCCCTAATGGATGGACTCTCAAGGTACAATCAGATCATGATAGCTAAAGAGGACCAACATAAGACAAATTTCACTTGTCCATGGGGGACTTACTATTGGAATATGATTCCATTCAGCTTAAAGAATGTAGGAGCAACATACCAAAGGGAGCCCCTATGACATTGATATTCCATGACATGATCCATAAAATAGTCAAAGATTATGTCGATGACATCCTAGCTAAATCAAGAAAGAGAAAAAATTGCATAGCAACCTTAAGTTCCATCTTCAACAAGCTAGAGGAGTACAAGGTCAAATTAAACCCAAAGAAGTGTGTCTTTGGCATACAATCAGGAAAGTTGTTGGGATATATAGTGTCAATGAGAGGTATCGAGGTAGATCCAACAAAGGTAAACACAATCCTTGAAATGGAGGCACCAAAAACATTAAAGCAATTAAGAGGTCTCCAAGGCAGACTCCAATCCATTCGAAGATTCATAGCATAGTTGGCAGACAAATAGAACCCATACTCTCACCTACTTCACAAGGGAGTAGCATACAAATGGGATAACAATTGTGAAGAGGAATTCAATAAAATCAAAGAATATCTACTGACACCACTAGTCTTAATGCCACCAATCCCAAGAAAACCATTGATTCTCTACGTGTCAGCAACAACAAAAACACTTGGAGCTCTCCTAGCTCAGCATGACAAAAATGGAACAGAAAGGGCTATCTATTACATCATCAGAACAATGGTTGGGCATGATCTAAACTATTCATTCATTGAGAAAGCATGTCTAGTGGTAGTGTTTGCATCACAAAAATTCTGACATTACATGTTGGCACATAAAATAAAACTCATCCCCAAAATTGACCCTCTCAAGTACTCACTATCAAAGGAAATGCTCACTAGAAGAATGGAAAAATGGGTGATGATATTGTCAAAATACGAAATTGAATGTGGAGCGAAAAGCAATCAAAGGCCAAGTCATCACAGATCAACTTGCAGAAGCACCAATCTATTCAAAGAATCCCCTCATCTCAGAGTTTCTAGATGAATCTATTTTCAATCTCAACATAGCTGACCACTAGAAACTGTACTTCGATGGCTCATACACACAACATGGATTAGGAGTTGGCATCTTCTTTATCACCCCACAAGGGGATTGCATACCAAGGTCCTAAAAACTGGCATTTCCCTACACCATTTACATTGTAGAATATGAGGCTTTAACTATAGGTCTCAGAATAGCAGTGTTGTGGAAAATTATAGCTCTCAAAGTATACAGAGACTCCCAATTGATAATAAATCAAGTAAATGATGAATACCAGACCAAGGACAATAAGCTCACTCCATACAAGAAATTGGTGCTCTCAAAGAATCCTTCATTGAAATCACATTTGAGCAGATTCCTAGAGCCAACAACAAAGCAACAAACTCCATGGCAACAATTGGGTCCTTACTGGACATCCCCCATAACGTTCCAAAATATGAATTCTTGAGTAGCTTCTCATGCTCGAATTCGAAGTACCAGAATCAGAATTCGTGTGTGAAATCTTTGGTCCCGATGATCCTTGGTACCACGAAATTTATACATATCTTCGAATAAGAGTCATACCCACCAACTTACCTTCAAACCTAAAATGAACCTTTGTAAAAAAGGCATCCCGATTTGTCATCCTAGGAGATACCCTATATCATAGAAGCATAGAAGGAACCCTACTACACTGCTTAAACACTGAGGAGGCATTGATTGCTCTAACTGAAGTACATAACGGTATCTATGGTTCACACTTGAGTGGAATGACCATAGCCAAGAAACTGCTAAGGATGGAGTATTATTGGACCACAATGGAAAGAGAGGCACATGACTATGCCAAAAGGTGTCTACAATGTTAGCAGCATGGGGACCTCATCCATGCTCCAGTTGAAGAGCTTCATCCCATCATCACACCATGGCCCTTTTCACAATGGGGACTCGATCTCATTGGAAAAATCACACCCAATTCATCTAATGGCCACAAATTCATCATAACTACAACAAAGTACTTTACTAAGTGGGTGGAAGCCATACCCATGATGTATATAACTGGGAAGCAGATATTAAAGTTCATCCTGAACTATCTCATTTTCCACTATGGTGTTCCACAAGCCATTATCTCAGATAATGGGACACCATTTAAGAATCAAGAGGTCCATGACTTATGCGAAAAATTCAAAATCCATCATCGCTTCTCCACCCCATACTATCCCCAAGGAAATGGCCAAGCAAAAGCTACAAACAAGACCATTATGAAAATCCTCAATAAAAATAGTCAATGATGTAGGTCGTGACTGGCATCTGCAACTTAATCCCACCCTTTAGGCCTATCACCCACCGGCACCACCCTTTTCTTCCTGGTCTATGGATCAAAAGTAGTACTCCCCATTGAGATCGAGCTCCCATCACTCAAGATATCACTTCAAAACCTCATCAAAAATGAAGAGTACATAGTATCAAGAATAAATGAGTTGGAGCTACTAGATGAGTGACGTATAGATGCTTTGAATCATTTGCAAGTCTATCAAAATAGACTCAAACAGAGCTACAATAAGAAAATCAAAAGCAGGACTTTCCAAGTCAGAGAACTGGTATTAAAGGAGAATCAGAAGAATATCCCAAACCCAAGCAGTAAAGGAAAATTTGAATCTAATTGGTTGGGACCATTCGTCATCACAGCAAGTTACAAGTTAGGGGCATATCAATTATCAACACCCAAAGGGGAACCTCTACAAGAGCCCATGAATAGCTCTCACCTCAAAAAGTTTTATGCCTAAATATTTCAAGGTATAGAACCAAAAAATCCAAAAAATTAGAAAATGCCTTCAAAAATGGTTACTTTGGCAAAAACCTAGCAAATAGGAGCCTTGGTGACAACAAAAAAAATCAAAAAAGCAAAAAATCCAAAAAAATTAGAAAAAAGATTGAAAACAGTAAAGAAAAAAATCATCCTTTAGTGAAAACCACTTCGGTGGCACTTTGGGCAAGTACCTTGGTGAAAACCTGGCAAATAGGGGCCTTGTGTAAATAAGCACTTTCCATCCACCAGAATCTTTCTGACTTGTTTTGCATCATTCATCCATTACGCTTCCATCATCCATCACATTCAGATCTCCATCCATCACTCATCCACCTGCATCCACACCATAGCTTGGTCCTATTTTCATTTCATGATCCCTCCTAGTACTACTCGGCTCATCCTCACGGTCATTTTGTCCTTCCTTTATCAGAGTAGTCTATTGCATCACCCTGGGGGCATGTTATTATCGGATCAGATTCATGTATGTTCTTAAAATCCTCAAAATTAGAAAATCCAAAAACATCAAAACATCAGAAAATCCAAAAAACATCACAACATATCAAAATCCAAAAATAGGTCAAAAAGTTAGTCAAAAATTCAAAAAAAAAGTCGTCTTGTTGAACTACGGATCTCTGAGCCTTGAACATAGGAAAGTTGATCCTTGATCATCCCCTGAGACACTTAGGTCAGTCCTCTAGGCGTCTGTCATAATAAATAGACATTTCATCATGTATAGCTCATCTGTAAATCGGTCAACTCATCAGTCAAACTATGTGGTTTCTCCGTATATAACGTAGGAAAGGCTAATTTTTTGATCAGCCCCCGAGGCCCCTAGGATAAGTCTTTAGGTTAGTCTCTTGGTCAAAATCTAAGAAAACCCCAAAACATCAGAAAATCAAAAAATCAAAACATTTGAAAACCTTGAAAATACCAAAAAAATCCTCAAAACATCTCAAAAAGACCAAAAACATCCAAATATTTGAAAAAAATCCATCCATCTCATCTTGCTTACACCTACAATAACATCACTCATAATAAACAATCACCATCCTCAACCTTTGGTGAAACAATCAGAAACAAGTCTAGCAGGTTAAAAGTGAAAAACTCAAATCGTCAAGTCTCAGGTCTAATTCAGTACGTAAACAAGTTGGTCAACTCTTTATGTCGATAACCTATCATCCAATTGGTCCCATATCAATCATTTTAATGAACACTTAGGAGAAATGAAATGACATGCCACCATCCACTAACATGTCCTAGGATGCATCCTTCCTACAATGGGCATTATCTTTTGGCAATAGTTTCAGTTCTTATCCTTAAAAACACATCCTCTTTCGGTTAGCGGTATTGAAGAACATCAACTTGTTTTTTTACTTTGTCTTTATCTTTTGACTTATTTTATTGTGCTCATTCCAAGGATCTCTCAATGATATCCGAACTAAGGATTTAGAGAAATAGGAATGAGGCAATAATCATTATCTTTTGTCTGCTATGCTTGTTGGACATTCTTGTAATATAACCTTGGTGAATACTTGCTTTGTTAGGTACGTATGGAGGATGTTTTGGGCAACTTGTTGACTATTGCATTGATAGGTTATACCTTTCCGTGTTTTGGTTTGAGGTGTTTTGAAACTTCTAAAATACATCCTAGCAAGGTTTCCATATGTCAGGTGTGAACAAGGATACTCCTATCTATTTGTCAAGTCAAAGTCCATCACACTAGGTACAACGCCATCCTGGTTTTTTATATATTGATGCATCGTACCACGTGTGTCATCAAACATAAGGAAATTGGCCCTTTGAAAATCCTAATTCCTCAGCAAGAAATCATCATCATTTTGCATATGCATCATCTTGTGTCTTGTTGAAATGACTTCTTCTCTTTCATCCCTTTTGGCTTCTTGTGCTAACAAAGTACTATGACAGTTTATCATCACCATCATCATTGTGATCGATCCTACATCCACAAATCATTAGCATATTGCATAAACATATCTTATAGGAAACATATGCATTGCATTTCCATCATCATATAAACATGGTATTATAAGCATTTTCCATAAAATTAGCATATCCCTTTCTCATTACATTGCATCCATTTTTTTGCACCACATTGCATTCATCACAGCAATCATTTCATAAACATTCATTTGCATAAACATTCCATAACCATTTCACATTTCCACCTACTGCATAATCATACATAGTAGGTACATAAGCATTATAGATAATCCATTGCATATATACTTGCATAAGATCATAAAGTCATCTCACACATTACGCTCATTTTTGCATAAAATATCATATCATTACATATAGTACATCACATTAGATGCATCACATACATTACATTATCATTTAACACCTTTAGGATAATAATATTTGGTATTCTAAGCATCTTAGAAAATCATCTCATTTGCATCATCAATACATATCATATAAAACACAACCATTGCATTATATCGTCCACTAATCATCCATATCATCTCATAAATAACATCGCAATCAATTTTTACAATTCATTGCATAAATCATTCCACATCATTATAAGCATAAATAGGAATATACAAAATCCATTACGTGCAAAATGAACATCCATCCATAATCATTTCATATATAAGCATGATTCACATCATTTTGCGTATACACCATAGATCATTTCCATATCATTTTTCATATTGCATATTACATAGCATATCATTTCAAATCATCATATAGACTGCAACATCATTACACATCACATTACAATACATCTACATATCATAAGTCAACAACATAATATAGATCTGTTAGTCATAATCATTACATAATGCATACATCATCAAAAATAAATGCATCCATTAATACATCATATAACACCATAACATCATTACACAACATATAGAAGTAGAATCATCCATACATGCATAAATAAATGGTACACATCACATCATATCAAAATCATCATCTCATATATATATCATCATCAGATAACTATCATAGTACAAAATAATTGGATCACTGTACATGTATGTCAATTAGTACAAAAAGGCCCATCGGGCTATCAAAAAGGATCCCATATGGCACAAAAAGTATCATCTCGATCAAAAGGAGGCCTAACCCCTCTGTATACTGCCCTCGCCCCTGTCATCGTGACCCTATGCTAGTCTATGGCTGGTCTACTGTGAGTACTCTGGGACCCGTGCTACTCTAGGTACGGCCTCTTGATAATGCATACGGTAATACTCGGCCTCTCGGATGGCCTCCCTATAGGACTAAATGGACATTGTACCCTGAGAGGAAGAGACTACCATGCTCTCTAGCTGTTGTCTCTGGCCTAGCTCTATGGCTACTTGTAACTCTATAGTGTGTCTCTGTAGTATGGCATGATCCCTCTCAGCCCTAAGTTGATCTCTCTCGGTCCTAGCCTGATCTCTCTCCCCTGTCAAAGTCTGCACCTGGGCCTGCAACTGTGCAATCAATGTATCTGGGGGATCCACCTGCCTTGTTGGCTACATTGCTGGTTGTGCTCGTGGAGGCTATACCGGAGGCTGATCCTCACCCCTAGCCCATGGTGGTGCACCTATTGGCACCTACTGTTGGTCTTGCATTTGTACATTGACCTGATCCGGCTAAGCTGGCTGAACTGGAGGCTCGACTGGCTGGTCTTGTCATGCACCATCCCTCTGTCCTCATCCTCCCCCTTTGCCTCTCACCCTCTACTGATCAGGGATTGCTCCTAGAAATTTCAACCATTGGGGAGGCCGGAACCAATCCCTGTATGCCTATGTCATGCCTGGATCTATAGGCCCCTGATCATAAGTCCATGGCCAAGCCACCAACTGTCTGAAACTGTCCACGGCCTCTGAGGTAGGAATGTATCACCCCCATGAAACCTATGACATCGTGTGGGAAAATACAGCCACATAATCATTGTCTGGCCAATATTAAGGCTCACCGAACTGACACTAAATGTGCTCGAGCAGATATCACTCTATCATAGTGTTCTCTCGCCCCTGCATAAAACGGTCCTGGCGAGTATAGAAAATATGTACATCATTGGCCCATCTGGGCTGACCAAGGTACGGGTGCCATATAAACACCTGCATCTCATCCAAGACCCTCCTCCAATAGGGAATCTCATCCTCGCCTGTGTGTGTAAAGGACACACTGCCTCTGTAGCACCATACAAGGGGATCATTAGGCCCCATCGGAACTATAACAAACTGAGGCCAAAGGACAGCAATGTGCTCCCACGCCCATACGTGGAGAAGAGTCACGCCTACTCCGAGTGCTCTACCGTCAAGGTAGACGTACTCGTGGAGATCTTTGTACAAGGAGGCAAGAAGAACTAGCCCTCAAGAAAATTGAGTAGGCCTGTCATGCAGCCCCATGCGCTCCCAGTAGAGTCCCCAACCGGAACTGAAGTATCGACCTCACCTATCTAGGGCAATGAAACCTAAAATAATGAACACAACAACCAAGCGGAAGGGAGGTGCCAGATCCCTATGATGCTCGAGCTCGATCTACCCCTCACAAATGACAATGTCCTCTATGGCGAGGAATTTGTGGCAAGCATCCCGCCCCTCATCCATATCAAAAATGACACGCCGACCATGAATCAACAATCTCAAGATGCACCAAACATCCTCCAAGGTGACGGTGGCCTCACTGGTAGGAAGGTGGAAAGAAGAGGTCTCATTGTGCCATCTCTCGGCAAGCGCTAACATCATCCCAAGGTGGGTGTGAATGGGCGTTGCGTAAGCGATATACCACAACCCCATGTCTCATAGCCGATCCTGATCTCTGTCACTTAGGTCCCGCAAGTAACTGAGGAGATCTCGTGACTTGTGCTCTCGGGAATAGAGCTCTCTCACCGCATCCTGCATCAAGAAGAGTCATCATGTTAAAAAAATTAAAAAATATTTTGTTGGGCATCCAAGAAACTACTCCAGCGTCGCAATCCATGAAGGCGTTGCAATTTGATTTTTAATCAAACTCTGATACTAGGGCACAAAATGTTGAAAGTGCACCGCCACGGTGCACTTCCCTTCCTAGCGACTCAGTTTGCAAGGATAAAGGGCCGTCGCGTCGCACTTTAGAAATGGCCCCACCGGCCATGAGCTCAATGTTAGAGTTTGGAGTTTATTTTCAAACTCCAAACTCCATCGTCATGGCACAATTTGACACTGAGCGATGCAGTTTTATTTCTGAGCAACACTATATAGCGCTGCTACAAAAGGACTAGCTTCAAAATCATTAAATGAACATTAAAAATAAAAAAAATAAAGCTCAAGGAAGGATCACTTACCGATGCTCCAATGTCGGGCGGCAGCTGGTACGTCCGTACTCCGTTAGAAATGTGCATCAGAAGTTGTCATTGTGCCATATTGTCAAGAGGTCAGAGCTCAAATCTGAAGGTTGCTAGATGGTTGTGTGTGAAAATGAATTGAAAGTGACCCCTCAGAGCCCTTTTAAAGCTTGAAAATTAGGGTTTTTTCACCCTAATTAGCTATCCTGCTAGGTTTTTGGACCCTTCAACATGTTTTTGTCCAGTTGAGGCTTGTTTTACATTGTTTCATTGTGTTTAGACACATTTTTGGCCTCCTTGAGCCCTTTTGGACCTGTCGGGCACCTTGTCCTCTTTTTTCGCGAGATCACCCAAAAATTTAAATTTTCGTCCAATCTCTTGAGGGGGCAATATAGTGGCATGTTTTCTCTCGTTGGGCAGTAGTGGGGCAAGATTTTTTAAAACAATTTTTTTTGGCTTTGATCAAGATCATTTATTCTTTAAACCAACGCAACAAGTGCATTGCTTCAAATAGGGGCAAAATGTAGACACGTAAAATGTACCGATTGAAATTGTACATCTGATCCCGACTACTAACATTGTTTCATCATGAATCATCCTTCGGTCTAACCATTTAATAAAATCCCCCTCTCTGATTAAATTCATCAATATTCCTCTCTTAATTAAATAAACCAGTTATCTAATTAAGTCACCTCTTCCCAATAATTAAATTAACCATCTTGATCTAATTATCCTATTTAATTAAATAATTAATTTTATTTGATTAAATCTCTTAAGTCTATCTATTAAATTAAATAAATTAAAACCTTATTTAATTTAATCTAACATCATCCCTGTTAATTAAATAAATCATAATTCTTTATTTAATTAATCTCTTATCACATTCTTCTCATTATTTGATTTAAATAAATCCACAAATTTAAGTCAAATAAGTCACATCATTTAATCTCCTTCATTAAATGGGTTGAGGCCCTAACTCAGTTGGCTAAATCTTTCCTATTGCAGGAGGTTGTTCATGAGGTCTAGTCTCCCCCACCCCCATGGTACCAAAGGATGTGTCGCGCCAGCACCACCTGTCACATTAAAAAATTTACCAAACACATTGTAGTTTATAGGGGGTCATGCTACCTGATTCCTGCAGTCTAAAAAATAAAAAATAAAAAAATAAAAAAATAAAAAAATCTCCTTCATTAAATTAATTAAATTTGATTAATTTAATCTCATATCATGTCCCATCCTCCAACTTTTACCACTTGCACATGAAAATAGACTTAATTGATTTATTAAATCTCTATTTTCCTCAACAAGGCATCTTTGGAAGAATATTCAAGTTTGAATTCAAAATCTAAGTTGACATGTACATCCAACAAGGAATTTACTCCATCTTACATGTCCTTTGCCTTGAGCCAAGTGGCATTTAATGTATTTTTCCTTCCCTCTTGCATGTCATTTCAACAAATTCAAAATTCAAAAATAGACATTTATTGGCACAATCCTCAAAACTTGCACATCCTCCATCCACTCACAAGTTGACAAATGATATCTTGCCATTGGTTGAATGTTAGTCCCATATTGCTCAATTTTGGGCATTCATCCATATTCTCATTCTATAAATAAGAGGCTCATCTCCTCATTTGATCATCCACAATTTATGCAAAGTTTCTATACTCAAATATTTGGCAAATTTCATCAATACCATTGAGTTCTTAGCTAGGTTATGCAGGTTTTAGCTTGGAGCACTCACCATCCTTCATCAAAGTGGATCAATCTTCATCAACATATCAATATTGCATCATAGGAATTGGGAAAGGGTCAATTTTTACATCAAATTGGCACCAATTCCCCCATGGGATCATGAGTTTGCTACCTTAATTAGGATTCTATCTCTATTTTCTTGTTTTCATTGTGTTCTTCATTGCTTTTTTCCTAATTTGAGCTTTGTGAATGGATTTCATGGGGAATTTTTGTTCTTGTTCGCATTTGATAATCTAATGTGTTTGTTCTTATTGTTTTGCAGGTATTTGGATTGGGGTTCTCACAATTCTTACCATTGGTTGTGTTGGTTGTTGGTGAAGGCAGTGCAATGATCTTTGAGGTGGTTGTGCACCTAGTAGTAGGTGGTCACTTAGCTTGTGCACCTCTAGAGTTACATGTTGTTTGTATTGATGCCTAGACTTGGTAGAGTCTAGAGGATTGATCTTGTGACTATGATGTGCTTGAAGGACTATGTAATAGGTGTACTTATTCTTTCTTGTGTAGGATTCCAAGAGTAAGCCTAATTTTAGTGAGGGAGGATGTAGCGCCCCTCCTATTTGCAACTTGTTGATATGAGATCAGTGTTTGAACTTCACCATTCCTTTTTCAATTTTGTGGTGATTATTTTATGGCTCTAAATGATGTGTATGAACCACTACATGCTCGAGATGAGGATCCTCAACATGTCAATTGTTGGTATTTTGTATATTTATGTGCTTGGTTTATCATTATGCTTTAGTTCAGTGATGTGCATTATATATGTTGTGGTTGAATGCGATCCTAACTTTCGATGTTTGGAAGAAATAATTTATATGATAAATTTATGGATGTTATTTTATGCTTTATTATATTAAACCCCATTAGGTGATTATGTTGTGCTTCAACTATATATACATTGAGAAGGTACTCTTGATGTGCATTGAATGGTTACAAGTACAAGGTTATTTCTCCACCTGGCTACATAGTTTTGAGTTATTCCCTAATGGTGGTTAATTCAAAGATGTCACATTGTGCCTCCCTATCCATTCCTTGATCACACTCAAATAGAGTACTATATGTTTCATATTTGAAAGGTATGTGAAACCGGTTCAAAGTTAGGAATTATTCTAGAATCCCTATGTGTCATGAATGACCAGTGAATGTCTGATTTAATTAATGGTTTAAATCATATTTTTTTCACAAATGGAATATTAAGAATTTAAATGATTATATTGGTTATTAAAATATTTTATGTGTTAAAAAAAAAAAGGGAAATAGAATAAAAGCAAAAATGAAGTTAAGCTATTATTTAATTATATTGCAAAAATGCAATGAGTTCAGAATGGCAGATTATGTTTTATTTAAATATCCTATTCGAATTCTAAATTCCATAAATTTAAATGACTATATTCTTATATGGTTTTAAATCGTCAATTTAAATGATATATGTTATTTAGAAATTGATTGATGTGCCTATTTGGATTTGAGGAAAATTATGAATTAAGGAAATGAAAAATGAATTTAATAGTTATTTTAATTTAAAATTAGATAAAGGGTAAATAGGTAAAAGCACTTAACTTTTATTATGTTTTATTTGTGAAGAAAATTTGAGAAAGAAAAACCCTTTTTTGGGGAGAATTAGGGATTTTTTGGTTGGGTGATCATTTGGTGTCAAAATTAGATGAGGTTAGATTTGTTAGGATAGGAATCAGTAGGGGCTTGTGTATGCTAATTTGTGTGGGCTCTTATTTGGTATGTTTGAAGTGGTCTTTGGTTCAAGTTTTGAAGGATTTTGAGGTTTTTTTCTTGTTTTAATTAATTTATCCAATTTATTTTAAATTTTAATAATGGAATAGGATTGAGGGAGTGTAGACACCTCCCAATGCAATTTGGTTTGTAAAATTGCATGCTCATTTAATTGTTTTGTTATTTTTTGAGAAATTTCAATTATACATGGTTATGATGTCCATTTTTTTGGGGAAATGTGTGATAAGTAAAATTGATGTGAAAGGTGTGTTGTTCATCGTATTTAGAGAAAAAGGGTATCTTTATATTTTGAAATTTTAAAAATAAATTTTGAAAAATATTTAATTAGGTTTTGGGAAAAATTCTTGGTTTTCAGTCTATTGTAAAAATAAGAAATTTTGAACATTTTGAATGAAATTTGATGAATTTGAATGTTTTAACAAAAAGTGTCCTTCATGATTTATTGAGATAGTGCTTGTGAAAAATTGTTAGAAAATTTTAATGAAATTGAATTTTGTGCATTTTTTTTCATGCCACATTTGTTGGAGGATGTGATGAGCTTAGGGTGTAGGTATTAGAGAGTAATGGTAATGGATCCCAATGTGAACCCAACCCTAAGTGACACACAGGAAATCATGGTATGGGGATTTTTGGATTAGCAAGTGAAAACTAATGAAACATGGCTAATTAATTAACCAAGAGAATGAATATCTCTCTCATGCCTTGAGTTCTCGTACTAGCTAAGGATGATTGAAAAATACAAGAAAATCAAGAAGCATAAGACTTGTAAGATCAAGTACCCTCATATGTATAAGAGGATACTCATTTCCATGTTGAGCTTCATGTGAGTTTTCTTGATTACATTCCCTCTCTTGAACTCTCATATGTAACCCTAGTGTAGTTGAGTAGTACTTGAGGGATGATGTATTCCCTTCCATGTGATTTTTCTTTTTTCTCATCGATAATTTTATGTGTTATTCCCTTGGTGAGTTTTCCCAAGGATGATTCTTTGTATGTCATTGGTGATTTGACCCAATGTGGATTTGTGGTGTGACATTGGTGAGTTTTTCCAATGTGGATTGTGTTATGTCAATTGTGATTGTACCAAATGATGACTTATCTTGGATCCATTATGTAGTTTGGATGGTTGTTAGATATATGATGTGTATGCAAAAAAATTTCATCGTGTATGGTGTGTGTAAGCCCTTTCCCCATGTTTTTGGTGTGATTGTTGTGATTTTGACATGTGTGACTATCCCCTAGGATAGTGGGAGTGGATATTTTGATTCCATGAGGTCGAATGGCATGGTAACCACCTTTGGGGACTAGAAGATCATGGATCAATGCAAATCATGGTACCATGTTCTACTAATTTTATTTCATGTATTTAGATTTTTCCCTTTCATACAAATTATAATATTGATGATGAAGGACCTCTCTTTGAGAAGGATTGTAAGACTTATAAATGTTAGTGTTTTATCCCTAATTACATGTCTTGGTGTTGGTTCTAAGCATAATCGTACTTATATTATGTTTATGGAACACATTGTAGTGTTAAGAGAGGGGTGAATAAACATATATTAAAACTTAACCATTTCCATTTGTATATTAAAACATCTCATCATATTAACTGAAAGGAGATCATAAATATAAACATGTACAACAAAAGGATACCAAGATTTTTACGTTGAAAAACCATGATGAGAGTTAACTCACAATATATGAAGCTCATTGAGCTTACAAAAATTACAATATTGTTTAAGGCTCATTGCCTAAAGGCTTGCAAACTAAGGCACATGACCTTAGGGAAAGATATAAGGACCTACTAAGACTCACTACCTCAAAGAAAGATACATGAAAATTATAATGAGAAATATCAGCATGAACTACTATAAAGAAGCATCCAACATAAATTGATGTTGTAGTCCCTTTATTACATAATTTAATCTATCATACTGACTTTGCACACTTCATATTCAACACTTTGCATAATATCAATACTCCATTCACTGATACCATCAAAAATGATTTTGATCTTCTATAAATATACTCTAATTAGGTCAGCTCCAAGATGACCTTTAGAAGAAATGTATGATATCACACAAGTTAGCCCCAAACATATACAATATGAAGAGAAAATGAGTTGTGGATCAACGCATGGAATATCAAGACCAAAAATCATCTCAACACATCCCCCAAAGAAATATTAATTAATTAGGACCAACCACAAATGAAGGAAACAATCTTGTCAGCCCAAATGATGACAACACCACCAAAACTACCAACTGTTTAACTTTACACCACATGGGGGAGAATAAAAAATTTATGCAAACCAAGATGACAAAAAATTAGACTATAAAAAATATCTCTTTAACCTTCATCTAAAGTAACTAATCATCATTTTTTTTTTCAAGAAGATAAACATATTGAACTAATGAAAACAGAGCATTTTGGATAGACTGCAACACTTCAAAACATAGGATGTTGCATTGTTGAACACCAAATAATCTAAGACTTAAAAGTATGAGACCATACAACATTATAATCATATTACCACGTCTACAAAACCACATCTATTTCACCGAAGGAATGCAAAGCATTCCAATAGGCCTTCATCAACACTTTTCTCTGCCAAGGTACAAACTGTAACTCTATCACTTATAAATGTCACTAAAAAAGGTGTAATGAATTGAATTATTGGATATAACACCACATATTGACCATATTATCTTTATAACCATAAGAAAAAAATATTTCTCTATGGAAGGATGTGAACCAAAATGTCATGACTCTATCTTAAAGTACATATTGTGAATGCCTTAACAAATATTTTGCAACTTATCTCAATGTGTGATACACCAAACATGAATGATATGAAAGTAGGAAAGTAGGAAACATATTGGAATAGGTGTACCCACCTTTTCATCACACATAAACATAAGATAGATCACCATCCTACCTCATACTGCATTGTTGACTAGATCAACATATATTTCAACACATCCACTATCTTTAGAGTATTATACATTCTTCAACACACATAATTGACATCAATGACAACATATTTCCAAAAATGTTGTATTTATTCCTTGGAAAGTTAAAATGAACTTAGGAAAATTTATTTTGGGTTTAAAATGAATTTAGTGATCCCATTTCATAGTTGGGTGGCTTGGTATTGTATCTAGGTGGCCTTGTGTTACATTGAATTAACTTGGAGACTAACCAAAAAAGTGGATAAGTCTAGTTGGGTGGCCTAGTTGCATGT
Source organism: Sequoia sempervirens (assembly GCA_007258455.2). Lineage (NCBI taxonomy): Eukaryota > Viridiplantae > Streptophyta > Pinopsida > Cupressales > Cupressaceae > Sequoia > Sequoia sempervirens. The sequence continues at coordinate 19,454 of VDFB02322452.1, forward strand.
TTGGGTGTCCTGGTCATGAGTGGGTGACCTATTTTGGCATTCCAAAAACTCAAATTTTTATGTAATTCTATTTGGGTGGCCTCGTCCCGTGTTTGGGTGGCTTCATTCCCATACAAAAAAAAATGTTAGCCCTCTTAACCTTAGATATCTACTAGTTTTATAAGACCAATTCCACTGATGAAAGATTTTTATTCCTTGTATCTTTTGAATTCTAACTATTTTATTTGTTGGAACCCTCAAAAACCTAGTCAAGCATCTTTTTTTAAATACTTGACATTTCTTCTTTATTTGAGAGCCCCATATGGGAAAACCATGTAAACAAAAGTTTTTCCTTGTGGTCACAGGGTTCTAGTATTTTTTTCATGTTCTTATGTGTTTTCCTTGACAACTTGTGGCTCCTTTTACCTTATTTTACAAGTCTTCTTTCAAAGTTGCTCAGATGTCAACCTAGGGTTAGGGAGATTGTGCGCCTAGTCTTTTGAATAATTAAGAAGGTTGTAATCTTTCATGGTTAGTCTTATTATTATCCTCAACAATCCTCATGTAGGACATGGGGTTTTGTGGATTTGTTTCCTTATTCTTGTGTGATTTTTCATTGTGACAAGATGTCTTGGGAAGCATATGATTGTTTGGAAGTGACTTATCATCATTCTAATTAGTGAATTATTTCTGCCTCCTAGTTAGGAAACCTCTTGTGAAGGTTTTCCCTTGTTTAGAGTTGTTAAATGTGTTTGGATGTGTTATAATTGTGAATACACACAATATGAAAGATCAAACAATAAACAAAAACACCTTCCACACAAAGAGAGTTGCATAATGATTTTTTATATCATCAATAAGAAAAACTTACAGAATGAACCTCAATAATATTTAAGGCGATTGAGTGAATAATACAATGAGGGTGAGTGATTTTATAAGAGCAAACCTAAATGATAAATGGATTAGATCATGATAAGTTTCAAAATCCCATGTGATGAGATAGAATGATCTAATAATAGCTCACTTCAATTAACAAAAAAACACTCCTAAGTTTAGCTTAAGTGCATGAAATAAATTAGTCTAATATAATCAATTAATATTCTTTAATTATTAGCTAATACATGATTACTCTAATACCCCTCTAAAGATGAACTTAGGGAGTAGCTAAAAAACCTAAAAAGAAAGAATGTATGATGGGTCTCAATAAACAAGGCTTGATGAGGTACCTATGTACAAATAATCTAATCTCTCAAAACTAGAGAAAAAGGGAGAAAAACTCATAGGAAAACTCCTCTCCAATACAGAGAAAAGTGAATGAAGGATTAAGAAAGCCTACAAACCAATGTGAAGGACTAAGAAACCTCCAAAACAATGTCCCAAAAAATAATAAAAACATGAAAAAACATTACTAAAGCACAAAGAATCTATAGATAACTATCAAATGATGACTACTATATTGTTGAAATGAATAACCTCCTCTAAAATAAAGGATGTTCAAGATCAAGAAGATAAAAATATACATGAGTTCCCCTTATGAAACTACTAGAATTATATTGAAAACAAAGGAAAATATTTGGAAATTGAAGATACAAATGACACATGAATCTAAATGAGTTGTTAGGAATTGCATGCAGGAACAAAGAGATCAAATTATCAATTAAATGCAGATTGAATAAGAAAAATAGAGGAATAAAATCACATAATAGAGCGAGATAAGTTTAATGTGGTTCACCCTTTTTCTTGGGATACATCCACAAAAAACAATCCATTATATTAATATTCTAGTATAATACAAATTAAATTACTTGTAGAAAATAATTGCAATGTGTAGTAATAAAATTAGCATGACTTCCACTTCCCAAATTCACCATGCACTCTGCTACATGTGCCAACAACAACTTGCAATGATCCTCACTAAATTTTGTGTGAATTGTAGCAACAAAACTAAACTCCATGTGACTATTCTCATTCCCACACACACCTTGCTTCTGGCCATTCAAAACTGTGACTATTCATTTTCAATTCACAACAATAAACTATTATGATTTTGGGTAGTTTTTCCAACTATTTTAACAAAATTACATTGGTGATTTATAATAAATTTCCTTTATAAAATATAAGCAATTTACCCCTTGCACTCCCTTATTAATTAATTTGGGGGGAAACACACTAGGAAAAGTGGCCAAAATTTAAACTTCAAATTATGAGAGGGTTCCACAGACCAACAATCTCCCACTTAGAGACCGGTCACATAACATCACTACCCTTGTAGCTCTCACTAGAATTAGCCCCCCTGGACACAACTATTTTAATTTTATTATTTCATCTTGAAGGCCAATGAAAGATAAAGAGGAGATCAACTTTTCTCGTGTAACTGCCTTTATAAACATATCCACTAGATTTTCACATGTATGTATCTTTTCCATCTTTAACTATCCATCCTCCAACACTAACTAGATGAAGTGATATCTCATATGTATGTGTTTTTTCTTGGAATGCAAGGTAGAATTTTTAGCAAGATGTATGGCACTCTGGCTATCCATAAATAAATAATTATTAGCCTAATGTTTTCCCAATTCTTCTAGAAAAAATTTGGTCAAATCATCTCCTTGCTTGCCTCTATTGCAGCTACATACTTTGTCTCTGTGGTTGATAAAGCAACAAACATTTGGAGCCACAAAATCCAACTCACCGTTGTCCCACAAATAATAAACACATAACCTATAGTGCTTCCCTTGGTATTAGTATCGCCTACCAAATCTGAGTCAACATAACCTTATACAATAATGTTAGATTTGCCAAAACATAAATATTTATTAGGTTTTCCTCTCAAATATCTAAGAATCCATTTAACTGCATTTTGATGCTCTATTCTGGGATTACTCATATACCAACTTATAACTCCAATGACATGTGCAATATTCAACCTCGTGCATACCATTGCGTACATTAAACTACCAACAACTAAAGAGTATGAAATCTTGGAAATTTTTTCTTCCTCCTCTTGTGTCCTTGGACACATCTCATTTAATTTAAAAATACTTGGAAAAGTTGTGCTAATAGCATTAGTATTTTCCATAGTAAATATTTTCAACACCCTTTCAATATAATCACTTTGAGATAGAGTTATTTTTTTGTTTTTCCTATTTCTTGAAGTTCTCATATGAAGGATTTGTTTTTCTGCCCCTAAATCCTTCATAGAAAAATATTTTTCTAACTTCTATTTTAAATCATTAATGTGATCCATGTTAGACCCTGCTACAAGCATGTCATCAACATATAAACATAAAATAATATAGCTATCATTATTCAACCTCTTAAAATAAACAAAATGGTCAGAATGATACTGACTATAGCCTTGCTCATCCATGAAAGATATCAAATTTTAAATACCACTACTAAGGTTCCTATTTCAAGCCATATACACTATTTTTCAATTTTCATACTAAATTTTCCTTACCTTTGATCTCAATTCCTATGGTTGTTCCATATATACCGCTTCTTCCAAATTCCCATGGAGAAAAAGTGGTTTTCACATCTAGCTATTCAAGATACAAATCTTCAGCACCCACAAGACTTAAAATAGTATGGATAAAAGTCATCTTAACAACCAAAGAAAATATTTCATCAAAATCAATACCTTTTTCTATGCAAATCCTTTTACCACAAGTATGGATTTAAATATTTTCTTAACGCCTTCCTCTTTTAGCCTATAAACCCATTTATTTGGCAAAGCCTTTTTACCTACAAGAAACTTTTATAAATTCCAATTCTGAATTTTCAGCAAGGAATCCATTTATTCTTCCATTCCCCGCTCCCATTGATCCTCTATATCCACCCACATAGCTTCTTCATAGCCTTCAATTTCACCACCATCAATTAATAAAATAGAATATAATGAAGGAGAAAATATTTCAAGAGGTCTAATTATCCTTGTAAATCATCTAACATTCACTAGAGTTTGTGGTATTTATTGCTATTTTGGAGCATCAGGAACCACTGGACATTACTTTTTGGAGTATCATCCAACACCACATATTATTTTTATTTCTTCTCATATTGTTACAACTAATCTTTGAACAAAACCTTCTCATTGAATACAACATCCCCACTTATTATAATTTTCAAGTTTTCAAAAACCCATAATCTATAACCAAATTCATCAATGTCATATCAAATGAAGGTACACTTTTTAGATTTAGCTTCTTGCTTGGTTCTATTTTTAGAATCAACATGTGAAAATGCTTCACAACCAAAGGTTTTGAGAAAATAATAACTTGCCTTCTTACCTATCCATGCTTCATCTAGAATACCACATCCCAAATGAATTGAAGGACCTATATTAACTAAATAAAAAATGGTATTAACATCCTCTTCCCACAAGTTTAAGGGTATCCTAGCATGCAATCTCATACTTTGTGCACACTCCATCATTGCCCTATTCATATGCACAATCACTCTATTTTTTGTGGAGTCCTCGGAACCATTTTCTACTTATTAATTCTATTTAATGAACAATAATCCTTAAACTCTTTTATGCAATACTCACCACCATCATCAGATCTGAGACATTTTAATCTTTTACTTGTCTCATTCTCAACCAATATTTTCTATTTCTTAAATTCTTCAAACACATCTGATTTATATTTAAGGAAATACACCCAAGTTTTCCTAGTTGCATCATCAATGAATATAACATAATATCAAGAGCTACTAAGAGATGATACTTGAGCTGGTCCCCATACATCTGTATGCACAAGCTTCAATTTCTCATCTTTATTTTTATTCCCATCCTTAAGAAATATCACTCTCTTTTTTTCATCCAAACAACTTTCATATAAATCCATATTAATACATTTCAGACTTAGTAATAACTTCTTAGAATGAAGTAGTTTCATACCTTTTCACTCATATACCCAAGTCTATTATGCCACAATTTTGTAGATCAGGACCCACAACAACTAAATTGTCAAACCTACATAAACTACTATAGTTGTTTTTCCAACTTTTCATGTTTTATTTTTCTCTATAACAATTAAAGTAGAAGGAATAGTATGACATGTATAAATATATAACATTCCTACTTTTATGCCTTTTATAACCTTTGAAATTTTATCAGTAAAAATAACAATGCAATCTTCATCACCTAGCTACCCTATTGAAATTAAATTTCTACTCGACTTTGGAATGTGCCTTACATCTTGTAGTAGTCAATGATTTACATCTACAATTTAATCTTAATTCTTCCCTTTCCAACAATCTAACAAGGTTCATTATCTTGTAAATAAACCTACCCAAAATCTCTTTGGGCATAATCAAGAAAATAATTTCTATGGGGCGTATACATGAAATGAAGCCTCTAAATCTAAAACCCATGAAATCCATCAACATTATCTAGGGAAAGAATCAAATAATCATCTTCATATTTACTTACCACATTTGCTTCCTTATTGCCCTCTTCTTTGTCTCCTTTATTCTTCTAAGACCAACAATATTTCTTTAAATGACCTGGTTTTCCACAATACCAACAATCCTTCTTTCCTCTAAATTATGACCTTTTATTCTTTGATTCTCCTTGTGATTTCTCATGACCTCTAGGACTTTTTCGTCTTTCCTTAAATGATCTAACCCTATTTTCTAAATTCAAAATATTGCCTGATGTAGAGGTTTTACCAGTGCTTTTCCTTTGAATTTCCTTTCTTAGAATCACACTAATAACATCATCAAATATCATTATATTTGAACCAAAAATAGAGTTATTAATGGCTATAACTAAGTTATTCCAAATTTTATACAAAGAACTTAAAACCAAGAGAGTTCTAACTTCATCAAAATTAACATTTACATAAGTCAATTGACTAGTAATTGTATTAAATTCATTTAAATGATATGTAATTGATCCACCTTCTACCATTTTCATATTAAAAAAATGCTTCATTAAGAATACCTTATTTGAATTTGGAGACTTTTCATACAATTTTGCCAATGTCTTCATTAATTATTTTGTTGTCTTCACTTTTGAAATATTAAACACCAATGATGGTTCCAAGCACGACCAAAATTTATTTGGGGGAAAACACACTAGGAAAAGTGGCCAAGATTTAAACTTCAAATTATAAGCAAGATCCACATACCAACATGAGTGACCCCAATGACACTACTCAAAATGCAAGATGCAAGTCAAAAATACAAGTACCAATAGTTTGAAGAACACCAATCAAGTGAAAATAGGTCATCTCTAGAAATGGGAATGCAAGAGTGTCCATATGGTAAATTTTCCATCTCATTGAAAAGAGTGGGTAACCAGCCTCTACATCCACCTAGTACATAGGAACAATAACTAGATACATAGATAACTCTAATGAAACCAAGGAAGAATTAGCATCAATAATAGAAACCCCCCATAATGTGGAAAGGGAGAGCCAAGACAGGTCTAATGAAACTATGTGTCACCAAGAAGTGAATGTAGAAGAAAAAATAACATTTGAACATGCAACTCAAATTACCTACAAATAAAAGGGTGTGTAAACAAGGAACACATGTATGAAGTAAGAATCACTAGGTTCCAATGCTATCATGGAAAGGACACTCACTTGACAAAGGTGTGATGGAAAAATAAAGGCACTCACAACCAACCTATGACACTCTATACTATAGTACGATACAAAAGACACAAGATGTGAGAAAATCCCCAAAAATATACACCATAAGGACACTTTATTTCAATGTGTCTACAAAAGATAAATTATATAAAAAAATATTCTTAAAATGCCTAAATAAGATAGAAAGTTGGAAATACATGTAGAACAACCTAAAATAAGTCATCCCACATAAACAAGAAGTTTCCAAGAGCTAAAATGTCCATGTAATTCACCAGAATGTGAAAACACAAAAAAATGAGTAAAATGTATCTAGAGAAAAATCTAGAAAAATTGCAAAGATAGTTATGAAGATCTCAAAAATATTGTCCCAACACCACTACAATCACAAAAAAAAAAAAAAAATGGGTCAAAATTTGTGAGCTCAGGAGTGAAAATAGAACATCTAACTTTGATAGGTAATCAAATGTACTAACAATAAAATATGAAAAAAAAAAAAAAAAACTAGCACCATTGGATAGTGCTCGAGACTAGCTTTCCAATGATGTCTTGTTTTCCCAATTTTAATACCCGAGAAAAAAGTTATCGCAATTTTCCCAACCTAATGCAAAAATAAGCAAAAAAATTTAGCCCCCCAAGGGTTAGGCATTGGTCACTCATATGACCCTAGGGTGGTTGATTTTTTTTAAAGAAAAAAAAACTAATGAAAATTTCAAATTTTCTACTATAACCCTAGTTGAAAAAAACTCAAAAATTAAGAAGGGGTTCACTGAATACACACTCTAATACCATGTTAGAATTGTGAATAAACATGAGATGCAAGATAAAATAACAAAAAAATACCCTCCATGCAAAGAGAGTTGCAAATAATGATTTTCTATATCATCAACAAGGAAAAAAATATAGAATGAACCTTAAGAATCTTCAAGAAGATCATGTGAATAATACAATAAGGGTGAGTTCTTTTATAAGAGAAACCCTAAATGATAATTGGATCATATCATGACAAGTGTCAACATCCTATGTGATGAGACAAAATTATCTAATAATAGGTCACTTCAGTTAATAGAAAAACCACTCCTAAGTTTAGCTTAAGTGCATGAAATGAATTGGCCTAATATACAATTAAAGATTAATTAATTATTAACTAATTCATGATTACTCTAATAGGGTTTAGATTGGAGGTTTGTGATTCCCTCATCCTATCTTGGTGTGGTGTTGTGAGAGAATACGATCATGGTTTAGTAACCAATCATTGTGTAGGTGTTGTCCTCTATCTCTTGTATGTTCATCATGGTGGATTTATCCCATGAGTGGTTAGTCTTATGCTACAATCACCTTGATTATGCAATGATGAATTTGTCTTGTCTTCTTTGTCATTGTATCATTGTGACACATGTGTGCACATTATTATGCAAGTATGACATGTCATTGTTGTACTATCAACATTGTGGCCTTTGTTCAAAAAGAAAAGTTGTTCTATCAGGTTTTGTTCTAAGTATGTCGGCTTGGAGCATTACATTTCCAGCTTACCCATTTTATCTTGGAAATTCTATGTAGACCAATTTGTAATTAATACAACATGGGGCTGGTGAAAACCTAATGCTCTAAGTGATAGAGCCATTTAGCGATGAATTGAAATTGAAATTGAAATTGATCATTTTTATTTTGAATAAATGAATATTGAGTTCAAATGGTCACTAAATCTCCACAATACACTTTCTATTTCCCTTTTTAAAATTTGATCATGGGGTTTATTAAGTGAATTGACTTCTAATAGCAATTTAAGCATGTTGGTTGGATAAGCATTAGTATTTACCAACCTTCTCCCATACAGGAGTTTGAGCCCAACTATCATGTGAGAAAAATCAACTAAGTCAACTTATTTATTTTTGTTATGAATTGATATAGATGGATCAAATGAACAGTTCTAATAATGTTGTCATCATCAGAAAAGATGATGTCATAATGATATAAGCAAGGGCCATTGGATTCTTGGGGAAGATGATGTTAGCATGACATAATGTTGATGTCATCATTTTACAAATAGTGATAAATTCCAACTAAAGTAGCTATGTATATGAATTCTTAAAATGTCTTATTTAGTTGGTTTTGAGATCTCCATAAAGGGAACTTGACATCATCACACTGTCACTATCATATGGTTTCAAATATTTTCAAGTGAACTTGTTTAATGTTGAAGTCTTTATCAATTAGGTTAAAATGGACTTTAAATTTCCACAAATTTATAATTTCATTTATAAAAGGCCTTCTACGAAAAAAAGGTCAAGTGAGCCAGATATCTCATTTTGATCGATGTAGTTCAAATGGGTATTGTATTTTTGAAAAAAATAATTTTTGGTTCATAAAAGTCAATTGAAAGAAAAGTGAAGTGAACTATATTTTTAATGTTGCTTGGAAAAGTTGAAATGGGAATCAAGTTTTCACAAACACTAACCTTTGCAAGAATTTGTAAGTGAACTAGACCTTGTGGGAAAAGTGAAGTGGACTATAATTTGGTCTAGTTGGAAGGGGAAAACCTACATGCAAATTTATCTCTTTCCTTAGAAAATTTTAAGAAAATTTTGAAAGGACCAAGGTAATATTTTGGATGCTCTATCCAACCATGATGAAATTTTAGCATAGGGATTAGTCAATTTTAAAAATGACTAATTTTTGAAATGATAACACTAGGGACCAAACTAAACTAAGAAAAAAGAGTGGGTCTACATTTTTCTAAAATAAAATGGGGTGTGATGTGAAAAGGCACAATAACTAGTGCAACCAAAGAAAACAAAAGATATTCAATGCATTTTGGGATAAAAGAAATTTTTAAAATAGAATTTCCAATTTCATATGTGCAAACCAATTTTCTTTAAACTCCAACCACCAAATGACATAACCATCATTAGAGAACAACATGATCTACCCAATAAAACCTAAGTGTGTGCAATTGATTCATATTTTCATGGAAAAGGTTAATATGTAGTAGTTGTCCTTATGTTAAGCTATATGAGATGATTTAACATTTTAAGCTTCCTAGGACATTACCTCATTTCTACTTAGATGTCCATATCCCTGATAATTTTATCTCTATGATTCCCTCAAACATATCTCTATCATCAATAGATTATCCATAGTCCTAATAGAGATTTTTAAATTTTCCTAGAGAGTTTAATTTCTTTGAATTTTGATATTTCCTTTTCTTTTCTTTTGATATTATTTGAAGTTTTTCTCTTTCCTTTCAAGTTTCAAGAAATGAAGCATGCTATTAATTTTGGGAATCATAGTGGTAGCAAAGGAAAACCTTTAGTTTTCTCACATAATATAGGTATCCATAAACCTACCTATTCAAAAAACATTAAATATTCTAATATATACGTGGTTTCTTTGAGCACTTCAATTTGTCATTTGACACAATGAATAATTCAAAATCATAAAAAAAATATAAAACCTAGATGAAGACTATTTTTTTTTGCATTAAAGTACTAGAACATTTATCATTTTAAGGAAGTTGTAGCTTTATTTGTTTGGACATTTTAGGAAAATAGGGACCTCCAAAAAATACAACCAATAAAAAAAGGAGAAAAAAACTAACCTATGTACATTGGGGTTTTCTAGGCCACATTGTCATGAAAAAAGTGCTTTAGAAACTAACTATTTATTTCCTCTCCTATTAAGTTCTTCAACTTGTAGGTACTATCTTCTGAGATATTGGAGATCTAGAAGGGTCTTGTCCATAAAGTCTCAAAGTTGTCATGGTCACCTTTCTTTTCATGGCTTTAATCGAAGCATATGACCAGGTCAAATATCTTGTAGGCTTTAATTTTAGAAAAAAATTCAAACAATCTCTTAACAATTGATTGATTCTTAGCAAAGTGTTTGATGGGTCTTTCTCATTTTTCTTCCAAATTAAGAAGTTGAAGCAATCTTACTTCAATTTTATCATCACAATCTAGGTAGTCTTGGATGACTTGACACAGGGATTTTAAGATTAAAATGGGATCAAGATCATGCACTAAATGATAAGGTGAAGTCCCTAATTATGTTTTTACTATATCTTGGTCTACCCACAAAGAAAAAACCAGGATTGTATAACATTCTCTTAGGTTCTTTTCTATCAATTTTTAAATTATTTTGAGTATAGGTTGGTCTACCCACAAAGAAAAAATTAGGATTGTATGTCATTCTCTTAGTTTCTCTATCAGTTTTTAAATTATTTTGAGTAGGTTAATTTTATTTGATTCAACTAGACTATTACCTTGAGGATAATAATTATATGAAAACCTTAGTATGATTCTATGCTCAAATTCTCAATTTAAAAGATCCAAAGAAGTGAAAGCAGGTTTGTTATCAAATACCAGAGAATAGGGATCCCTAAACCTAGTGATAATGTTCTCTTCTAGAAAATTGGTCACAATATTTGTGGTGCACTTTTTGTTACATGTTGCCTCCATCAACCTAGTACAATAGGGTCAGCCCACAATACTGTGTCCAATTTTTTGGCCAAGTTGGACATTAATATCAACATTTATTTTATAAAATTTCACTTTATGAAACCTATAGCAAGTACACCATTAATATTTTAGAGATGATGTGAACTAGTGACTTGTGATGATTTGTATGTAGATTTTAAATATATATATTTTAAAAAAATAGAAATAACTTATGATTTTTATTACGTAACTTTCAATAACTTATTTTTTATAGTAAACAACATTTTTAAAAAGTAACGTTTATGTCGAAACACATAAAAAAAATTGAAAGGATAAAATTATAATTTTTAAAATATAGATTTTTAATATCAATATCTAGTGCATAGATTTTTTGCATGTTTTTTTAAAATTAATTTTTGAAGTCAAAGTAATTATAATCAGGACATAGGTGTATGTCGTCACACATAACTTGTTTTGTATGTATTGAAACTAGCTTATCTATCTTAATATATTAATCTACATATTATACGCTGAGAGATATCATTTTTGAGGTGTATTTTTTTCACTTTTTTTCTTTTTTGAATTTAAAAAATACTCCTCGAAAATGATATCTCTTAGTGTATAATATAGATTAATGTATTAAGATAGATAAGCTAGTAGCAGTTGCAGTGCAATAGAACATGAATTAATATATAATTATATAATATTATTTTATTATACTATTAGATAAATAATAATATTTTAGTATATTTAATATAAATTATGGTTAGGGGTCAAACATGGTTAAGGTTAGAGTTTGGGTTAGGATTAGGATTATGGTTAGAGTTAGGATTATATATATATTGAGGTATTAGTGATATATATGTAATATTTATATTTTGAAAATAAATGAAATCATATTCTGTTACATAAACCATAGCACTAATTATCCATCATATAATGAAAATCTATAAGATATAATCATTGTTAAATTATATAAACATGTTTATTCTAACCATCCATCACATACTTTAATACATTATAAATAATATAAATATTATCCATGACACTATAAATCTATGTTTGTACGAATTTATATAATTCTTTTATTCTCTATGTTTGTACATAAACCATAACATTAATAATCCATGTCATAAATGTAATTCAAAACTCATATAACCATCTATAATGTATATAAAAACCTTATTTTGAACTATGCAACATATATTTGAATACATAAATGCATAAGTATCATAATTTATCATATAAGTAATATCCATAAGTCATATAACCATTTTGAAACTATATCAAATTAAATAAGATCTGTTGAAGGTAAAATAAGATGTAGACTATAAAAATAAAACTTCATTGTAATGGTGTAAATACATGACAAATTCTTCACTGATGAGAACTGTATTACACCAGGCTTTATTTTCAAACTGATCACGATATATACTTCTTTGAGAAACTTTAGAAATGCAGCTACTTTTGTATATGTGGTCTCTTTAACTTTTTTTGCAACATCTTTCATTTGCAATATTTCTAGTTCATCAACATCTTCGATCATTAAGTTGGTGTTTTCAATTTGTTCGATAATTTTGCTACAGTTCTCCAAAACAACTCTTTCACATTTTTCCATAATGGTTTCAACAACATTGATTGAGTTTACAAAGCCATGTGGGCTTGAAACAATAATTTCTAATTCATTTTCTGATACATCCATAGTATCAATTATTTGGTGTTCAAAGTGGAACTCAATAAAATTAAGGTTAGTATCTAGGAATGATAAGAATAAAACTATTCATAATATGTTTTCAATTTGATTGACTTAAAATAATTTCATAAAGTTATTGAATATGATGAAGCTATTCATTATTTTATAAGTGTGAAGGTGAATGTTCAATGGTAGCAATATAAAGTAATTCATCATCATTGAGCTTATTTATTTTCTCAAATATAATGGTTTAACAATATTTATTTAATTGAAGAATTATTTAACTAATTTGTTTTAGAGAAGAAAAACTCTTCAAGTAAAAATTGATATGCAAGTGGCAGTTTTATACTATTTCATAATATAAATATAAGTTTCTAAATTAACATATTTAAAACAAAAAACTATTCAAGATCTTTAAAAAAAAAAGATATTCTTGAATAGTTTCAGTGTTCGCAACCATCCAACACAAAGTATGGGATAAAAGTATAATGTATCAAAGTGTGATCATGAGCATAGCAACCAAAATATGATGTCCATAAGTCCAACTAATGATGGACCTCACATATATCCAAGTATGATCATGTGAATAATAACAAAACATAATGTCCACAATCCAACTGACTATGGGCCTTACAAAATATTTGTACACAGTCAGTCTAAAACTAATCTAAATCACAGTTATCCTAACAGAGAATGACAAAAAGTCTTTGAGAGTCTCTTTATTAAATGTTGGTGTAACAACTAGCACCTCTAGAGTAAGAGTTGGTACGGACAGCTATGCACACTACACAATGAGTGCTCTTCACATTAGGAGGGGAAGCTCCCTAGTTGTGCTTGACAAAAATACCTGCAAAGGGAAATAAACTAAACTAATTCTTGTCTTTTTGTTTCAGCTATAGAGGTACAAGGCTTTCTCGAAAAATATATGTTGTAGCTGAGAATTTTCTCTGGTTTCGCAGATTCACTAACTACAACTAAACTTAATAACTTAAATTCTATCCAGTTCCCTCAAGAAAATAGAGCATGAGAAAACGGAGCAAGGTTTTGACTATCAGATGATAAACAGATTCAAATTCTCTACCTGAAGGCAAGGTGGCACAACTATTATCTCAATCTGAACAAGTTTATTAGGCACAAAACATATTTAAGAATTTACCATGATAATCTCATGAAACCCTATGTGGCATAACACTTGATCATAATAGTAAAGACTCACAAAACAGATTTATCATCACAATCTTATGAAACCCTATGTGGCATAACACTTGATCATAATGGTAAAAGTTCACAAAATATATTTATCATCACAATTGCATGAAACCCTATGTGGCATAACAATTGATCGTAATGGTAAAGATGCACAAAACATATTTATCTAAACTATGGAAAGAGTTCACTATCACAATTGTATGAAACCCTATGTGGCATAACAATTAATCGTAATAGCAAAGACGCATGAACAAATACCAAAAGAGCAATATTGAGGGCAAGGTAAGGGCAGCATATATTTCTCTTTCAAGCAAAAGTTAATTACAAATGAGCAAAAGCTCTTATTTATATACATCAAGGTGTAGGTAACCCTAAAATCACCTTGAGTCCACTACAGTCTCGCAAATGCATGCAAGATTAATTATTAAACCCTAATGAAGTAAACTATACAGTTAACTAGAAAGCTACCATCAGTTAACCGGTACATTTAACCTAAATGGACAATGTGCAAGCATGCACGTCCTTATTTAAAGCAAAGTTAACTTGACACTACCCTCAGTTAACTGGAAACCCTAACCCTAACTCCTATGATGATAATTTCAAGGATGAGATAAGAATGTGTTAAGTCAGCAAGTAAACTCAAGACTGAAAGTCGAATTAACTGCTGCTCATGACTCAATCCTTGAAATTAACTGCAGGTTCCAATCGGTAGATCACTCCATGTCAACTCGGTCTAACACTTCGACCAAGAACTCATCGATCTCTTTATCATCTGGCACTTTGACGCTGCTCAAAACAACAGTCTGCTTCTTCAGTTCTCTGCCACTTTCTGTGATCGTGTGCATGCCATCTTTACATTCTTCAGTCGCCTTTCTGAAACTAGCTGCAATCACTGAAACATTCTCTAACTTAGATGCCATTGGTTCTCCTTCAAGGCTGTCACAAATCAGCTTCTCGAATTTATCTTGCACTTTGTCCAACTCAACATATGTGTCATCTTCAAGAAGATAATGACATGGAATCTAAACAACGAAACCATTGACAAGTGCAAGTACTCCAATCACATCATCCTTGAGTGAAAAAAACTTGGTAGAAATCTTCTCACATATTTCCATCCTGAGAAGGTGCTACTCTCTCCAAGTAAAAACTTTGTCTTGATCCTCATCGATCTCCAAGGCATCATATGCAATTGACAACTGAGACACTAAAACACGATCCTTTTCCAAACTCTCTGCAACTGCAATCTCAAGCAACTAAATACCTTGACGGAGTTTATGTGCATCACTCCTCAACTGATACATATCTGCAAGAAGACATCGACCTATAGCAACTAAAATTTCAACCCAGTTGTCCAAAAGTCTACCATGACCAACTAACTGATCAAGCTTTCATTGTTATGCAGGTGTATGCTAAGGAAGAATAGGTGCTCTACTCGAATTTCCATGAACAAGATCATAAATGTACTGACGAAGTTGACTATTTTCAGCATTGAGTAAGGCCTTATCTTCTCCATCCTTCGTGATTCGCTCTTCAAGATTATTAGTGATGATCTTAAGAAGAGTCACATTTGTCTCTCTAGTGGTCTTACCAAGATTTTCCTTAGTGAATGTAAAGTCACCAACTTCAACTTTATCCAAGCTTTTACCCTTTGGAGGAACAACAACTTCGATAACAATCTCTAATTCTGGAGTTTTCTCGATATGCACCTGTTTCTTTATCTTCTTGTTTGACCTTCTCTGATAAGCTTTATCGAACTCAGATAAATCAAGGTTGTACGAAGGTTCACGCCTCTGTCTTCCCAAAGACTTCTCGAGCCAACAAGATTGAACAATATTTTCAATTCGAGGAGAGACTGTCCCTGATGTATCAACTTGTGGTGGTTCAGGTGTCTCCGATCCAGCTTGAATTGGTGTCTCAGGCTCAGAATCTATGTCAATAGGTTGTATGTGAGGCAAACTAGGAGGTGAAACGTGAGTCTCAACCTGAATAATTGTCTCTACTGGGACCTCAGAAACATTCTCAACTTGTTTCTGCTTCCTCTTACTAGTAGCTCTTTTCCTCATGTTCCCACCGAGTCTAACCCCTTCAGGAGGTATTATAATGGTCTTGACTCTGGGTTTCACCCTAGAAGTAGAAGGCAATGAAGAGAAATCCTTTGGCGGCTCTACTACAGGAACTGACTTCCGCTTCCGTTTGCTCTCCAAGAACAACTTACTAGTCTTGATCACTGACTTGGAAACCTCCTCAATAGAAGTATTCTCCTTAGCATACCAATCAGGTGAGCGAAGTGGCTGCCGAGCAACTTGATCTTTGACATATGAATTGAGAAGAACTTCTCCATCATCATCTGATAGACCATCAACATCTTCTAATAGGTAATCAGAGAGCTGACCAATAGTAAGTCTACAATAATGATGATGACGAACCTCGAATTCATCTTCACAATTAGCCCAAAAATCTTCAAGTGCTGGCTTATGTGTAATCCCTCACTCTAACTGATTTGCATAATGACCGAGAGGATCATAGGAACGCCTCTCAGTATAAGTCTTGAGTTTGAACCTCTCTATCTCGGTAGACATAAACCTGGCATATGTTGCCTCATTGCATGTGAAAATTCCCAATGTAAATGGAAAATTAGCCACAGTCTTATGACGACTACGAAGAAAGAAATGAACATGTTGCATTTTCCTGAGGAACTCCATGAAGATAATATTGTCTGACGGATACCTTGGAAACATCAGGGATTCTCCAACATATCCATAAACCCAGATGTATGTGAAAGTAGGGAACTGGATAAACCAATCCGCCCAAGTCTCCATTGCTGATTTCGCTTCGGCAGAAATATGAATGTGCATCTCATTGTCAAGATCTCTAACGGTTCTCATACAAAAATGATCGTTCACTGCTCGGAAGTCTTGCTTGAACTGAGAGAACTCCAACTGAGGATAATACTCGTGAACCCGCTGAACACCGAGAGTGCCATTAGTTTTTAGAAGCCTATAGCTACCTTGAAAGGCAACTAAGTAGACCAAGTAGGATATCATATGAAACTCATGATACTTGAGAAAGTTAGTAATTTACTGATGTAAGCAATCACTAATCAACATAGCCCAGTCAAAATGCTCTATACCATCAAGAATTCTAGTAATCAGGTAAAACATCCATGAACGAAAAGTGCTAGCATCTGTTTGACTGGTAACTCAATTGAGAAAAGTTATCAAAACAACAACTTCATCTTTGAATTCACCACAACCAACCTTCTTAGGCATGTTAGTTTTCTAAAATTTCAGCCACTTCTGAGCCACTTTTCTCTGCGAACGTTGTTGATCAGCATCCCATATCTTCTCACAAGCTTCAAGAACCACAGTAAAGTTATCTGAACGAGGAGGAACAGCAAAACATTTCTCTATGTCCTTTGGTTTGATACTGCAAACAACCCTCCCATCAACTGATCTGATTTGATGTGAAGATGAGTCATAATGTTTGATGCAAGCAAGAATGAACTCAAGATTGAAAGTAGTAACAGGAATGGATGTCACTGCCAGCAACCCAAAACGCTCAAGATTTCTCAATGAATTGCTGCTAACACCCTCCAGACTGCTCAGATTAACCATTGGATAAACATGATTCAGGTCTGTATCTGAAGTTTTGATGAAATTATGTGCAAGAGCTGATTTGACCTTGTAATCAATGAGATTGAACTACATTTTGAAAATAAGGACTTTTGACTGTAAAGTCAAATATACTTGAACTTTCTGGAAAAACTGAAAACCTCTAGACAAGGCTAAAAATAGCTTCTGACGAAATAAATTTTTGAAGTATTTCTGAAACATGGGTTTTGTGCACAATGGAATTCTAAACAAACCCAGATAGCTGAATTCTTGAAAAAATGTGTTTCAAGCCCACATGCAAAGAGATTCTCAGAAAAAAGCACAAAGCTTCAGAATGAAGGCTATGGGGCGATTTTCTCGAAAAAATCTAAGACGTGGGTTTTGCTGCAAATGCTGAAATATGCAAACCTAGATGATCAGATTCTGAATATGTGTTGAATTTATTTGACATGCGAAGAAAGTACCTAAGTTGAGAAATAGAAGAAATAAGATAAAAGATAGAAAGTTTTGCTTGTCTGCTTCTGAAAAATCCGCCAACTTCTTCCTTGGAATTTGATAAAACCTGCATGCAAAGTGAAAATAAAGTCTAGAATCACCTTCCTCTGAACAATCTGAACTCGTTGCAATGAAGAATGCTGAATTCAGACACCTGTAGCACCTTTAGCTTGTTGGTTGCTCAAGAAGAATATGAACTTCGAAGCTAAAGATGATGAAATAATGGACGCCATTGCTTGGTTAAATAGATTTTCATTTATGAAATTCATATAAGGCATGGACTCCTTGAGAAGTGCACTTGGCTTATGATTGGACCTCATTCCAGTTAACTGAAACTCAAATAAGCTAAATAAATTGCCATGCATTAGGGTTTCCCTTTTCAATCTTCAGTTAATAACTTCATGCGATTTTGACTTTAGTTAGCAATCCATATTAAGTTCGCCATCCTTCACACTTACTTTAGATTCACAAATTAGAACTAAGGCGTCCCTTTTGATAACTAAAGTTGGCAATAAGAGATTCACCATATTTCATGCAATAAATATTCCAAAAATAGCAACCCTTTTCATGACTTCAGTTGGCCTTCAAGAAGTGAATGCGCCAACTTCACATGCTTCAATAACAACCCTTTTGAAACTTAAGTTGTCATTCTTTATGCGTAGCTTCACAAAACTATGCTTCATCATTAAAATTCTAAATATGGTGACCCTTTTGATAAATGAAGTTAACATTCAAATGTGCCATACTTCATAAATTTATGCTTCATCAAACATGTCGTCCCTTCGTGAACTTCAGTTAACACTTAATGAAGCACCATCTTCACAGAAAATTCACAATTGCAACCAAATTCGCCATGCATGTGAACTCCAGTTGACATTCAAGAATAATCTTCAGCTAAGTGAACATGCAATCAAGTTAACTCAACATGCAAGATAGTTAACTAAACATGCAAACTAGTTAACTTGACATGCAAACTGAAAGATCACTCAACATGCCAATATACGAACTAAAGATGACAACCCAAAAAATGTTTAGTCTAACTGCAGTCAGAACTCCAGTTAAGGTGTCCATTCAATTCTCTTTCGAAAATCCAACTTTGAACTCTTAAGGCAAATTCCAGACTTAGCCAAATTTCATGAAAATTTAGGCTTAAACCTCCGTCGGGACCTCTATTCATCCTCTGACACTGGTTAACTGACTTCTCTGATTGGCTAGCTGACAGGTGCATTGCAGAGCTAAGTAAAAATTGATCAAAAGATATCCTGAGACTGGAAACCATAAAAATGATATCTAAAGGCTCAAAAATCCAAGCGCCTTTTTCAAAAGCTGCACTTTTTCTCAGACTTAGTCAAATTTTAACTTCTGCATCTCGAACGAAGGGAAAAATAAATCCTTCATAACTTTTGTGTTACCAATTTTCAAGACTGGATCTCAAGTTCACTGCAAAGCTGACCTCATTCTGCATAATAGCTGCAAAGGCACATTTCCCCAAAAAACATCATCTGAGGGGGGAAAAACAAGGGCGCCTTTTTCAAAAGTTGCTCTTTTTCCTCCAAACTTAGCCATTTCTGAAACTAACTAGAATAACACAAAAATTCTGACTGCAAGTTGCTGAGTCATCCTCTGATCCGGCGAAGATAGGCAACGGAAAGCTGAACATAACACGGACACATTGATCATCTAAGATTATCAAAAAGAAGGCATTAAAGGCTTGAAAAGCTTAGGTTCCTTTCTCAAAATGTGCTCTTTTTCTTTTTCCTTTGATATTCTGACTAAGATTTGACCCTACGTTTGATCTCAGGTTCAGGCACTTCAGCAACTCAAATTCACCCACTGAAAGATGCGTCGTGAAGCTTGAACAAAAGTGAGACAAACATCTTGGGTGGAATTTAGCCAAAAACCTTCATTTGACAACTCAAAAAGATGGGCGCCTTTTTCAAAAGCTATGCTTTTCTCCAGTGTTAACCAATTCTCGCTTTTGCATTGTTTTGCAGTGTATCTTCCACAACTTGCTTGAAATAGGTTCGTTTGACAGGCTTGATAGCTCACTGTGAAGTTGACGTGATGCCGAACAAATGTCTGTTAGAGGTGACAAACCCTAAAAATAGGATCTGGACCCCTAAAAGATAGGGTGCCCATTTGAAAATGTGCTCCTTTCTCTAGAGATAGAAAATTTGATGATTTTCCTTCGAATTTTCACTTTTCCTTAAATCTCTTCAATAATAGATTGACATAACACTGACACCAACTCCATATTTGAAAAGCCCAAAAACTACATTCTGACATCACTTTAACAAGATAAAGACTCAATTAAGCAAAATGCCTTAGTGAAGCAAAAATTTTGGTTTTGGGTACAACATTAGGCTTCGTCTGGTGACTATGTCGGATACTTACGGCATAGGAGATCCCTAGAATCTCAGTGTTTTCGTAGACCAGTGACTTTATCCATTGGGCATATGGAGTCAAGACTTCCCTAATCACCTAAAACATTAAAGTTCCTAAAAACTTAACCTAAAAATCACCTAAAACAAGACTACTTAAATCACCTATAACACGACATAACATCACAAAACGGAGAAAAACAAAACAACATAACGATAAAGCATAAAAATACTTACAAAATATTTACAATATTACTCCTCTTCCGGAGGGTTGAAGTGCTTAAGATATTGCCCGCTATAAGGAAGTGGGAAGACCCTTCCATCCTGATGTGAGAGAATATAAGTGTTATCTCCTGTGGATTCATGAATCTGGAAGGGCCCTAACCATAAGGAATCAAATTTTCCATGCATTCCTTTTGGCTCATGCCTTTTGTCCCACAAAAGGACTTGATCTCCAACTTGAAAGTCTCTATGACGAGCTCTCTTGTCAAAAATATTCTTCACTCTTTCCTGGTGCTGAGTGATTTTATCAACAACCTTCGTCCTCTCCTCTTGAAGTTTCATCAGGAGCAAAATCCTCTTCTGAATAGGATCATGAAATTCTTCATCCTCCACTGTAGATGCCAACTATAAAGCAGAAAACTCCAAGGTAATGGGAAAAATAGCTTCTGTACCATACAAAAGTATAAAAGGCGAGGTGCCAATAGCTCTTTTAGGAGTTATACGATTAGCCCAAAGAGCATCGTATAACTTAGTATGCCAAGTTCGCTGATTTGACTCAACCAACTTGCATATAATTGTGACAATGTTCTTATTGGATGATTTGGCCTGTCCATTACCCTAAGGGTAATAATCTGACGAATGTGACAGCATGATGCCGTGATCAAAACAAAAACTTAAAATATCCTCTGACGAGAATCAAGTTGCATTATCACTCACAATTTTCTGAGGAACTCCAAAGCAAGAAATGATATTCTCCTTGAGAAAGTTGCAAACCACTTCGGACGTAGCTCGTTTAGTAGGAATTTCCTTAACCCATTTTGTAAAATAATCTATCGCTATAAGGACAAAAACATGCCCCTTACTCGAAACTAGATTGACAGGTCCTACAAAATCAATACCCCACTGCTGAAATGGAGCATCAATGACAACTGGCCTGAGTGGAAAAGATGCCAATTTCACTTTACCAGCAAACTGTTGACATAACTAACATTTATACACCCAATCATATGCATCACGAAACATAGTTGGCCAATAAAACTGTGCTCGTAGAATCTTGAATGTAGTGACCCTTGATGAAAAGTGTCCTCCGCATGCCTAATTATGAAAAGCTTCTAACAACCTTCGCTGCTGATCCTTTCCGACACATAATAGGAAAGTTATGTCAAGGCCACGCTTGTACAAAATGTTGTTAACAAGCACGAAATTCTGTGCTTTCAATTTCAATGTTCTTTTCTGCTGTTTGTCCATGTAACATGGACATTCTCCATATGTTGAATAATACCACAAAGGTGTGTACCATTCTTCTGCAGAATTAACAAGTAGGACCAAAGGAAGGTCCTCTTCAACTTCTTTGCTTAAACTAATTCCACCATTGCTCTTGAACTTGCGATCTCCATCTTCCGCCAAGAATCTGCAAAGACCTTGCCCGCGAACAAGCTTGGTCGACTTAATCTCCAGATCATATTCTTGAACCCTCGTGATCCAATTTTCTCTTTTGGTGCCCATCTTCTGTTGGGTAAGCACACTTTTGACTGCTGGATCAGTGACATACACCGTTGTATGTGAATTCAAAAGATAAAATATGAAATTCTTGACAGCTCTGACAACAGCATAAGCATTCTTCTCGATCTGGGAATAACACATCTCAGCATCTTTAAAATTAGCACTCATAAAAGCAATAGGAGATTTACCCTCCTCGATGAGCTTCTATGTCAGAATGGCAGACAATGAATGTTTTGACGCATAACAATAAAGAATAAAATCCTTTTGAAAGTTAGGCCGAACTAACATTGGTGCATTTGCAATAGCTTCTTTGATTTTAATAAAGGCTTGTTTGCCTTCATTCGTCCACACAAAAGTAGACGTCTTCTTCATCATTGCTGAAATCTCCTTCGTCAGCTCTAAGAAATCAGGTACGAACCTTTGGATAAAGTTAACCTTACCGAAAAAGGAATGCACCTGCGTTTTGCTTGTAGGGAGAGATAGGTTTCTGATTGAATCCACCCGATTTGGATCTATTCTAGTACCTTCTTTGGAAATGATATGACCAAGTAACTTTCCCTCCATCACCACAAAGATTGTCTTCTTCAGATTCAAAGATATTTTATGATACCTACATCTCTCGAACACTTTCACAAGGTGTGAAAAGTGATCACTCTGTTTATCTGAAAAAATGGTTAAGTCATCAAGATAGACAACTATGATCTTATTCCTAAGATCCCCAAATGCTAAATCCATGGCTCTCTGAAAAGTAGCACCGGCATTGATAAGGCCAAAAGGCATCCTCTCATAAGCAAATGTTCCCCACGGCATGGTGAAAGCTATCTTGATCTGATCCTCCTCAGCCACTGCAATCTGATTGTAACCAGAAAAACCATCAAGAAGTGATAGCATTTCTGATCTGGTAACTGTCTGCAATGTATGCTCCATGATAGGTAAGGGGTAATTGTCCTTTAAGGACGATTGATTCAAGTTCCTGAAATCAATGCAAATTCTGATTTCTCTGTTCTTCTTGTGCATAGGAATGATATTTGACACCCAGGTGGAGTGATGAATAGGAAAAATTATTCTCAAGTCCACCATCTTCTGAATTTCCATGTAGATAGTATCTTGAATTCGCAGATTATAATGTCTTTGTTTATGCCTGAAAGGCTTCACTTCATATTTCAGTGGAATTGTGTGAGACAATTCAACGGGTGTGAAAACCTTTAAATCTTCATATGACCAGGCAAAAACATCCTTGTACTGCTTGAACAAGGCGATAAACCTCTCAGTTTCTTCAGGAGTACAACATTTGCCCAAATTCACAAGCCGAGGCTTGTCTTCAGTACCTATGTTGACTTGAATATATTCTGATGAAGTATTCACCTCTGACCTCTTCTGATCTTGGATGTAACAATCATGCTTGTCAAAAATATCCTCTAAGGATACAAAACCTTTAGGAATCTGATTTCCTTTCAATTGTATGATTCCAGAATCTATAACCTCAGATTCTTCTGTAATTGGCTCTTTATGAGGAGTTGAACTCCCTTCAAAGAATAATTCTTTGTAGTTGTCTCCCATGACGAGAAATTCTTCGATATCTTCATCATCATTGAAGACTTGCCAGTTGTCTGAATTATAAGGAATAGCTGGTCTATAGATTAACTCAATAGCAAATGAATTCTAACAAAAGTCAGAGTTAGGCATAAAAAGAGCAACTGAAACTACAAGTGCATCAGCTTTGCTATTGCTCATTCTTGAAATATATTTGATATTAAATGCATCGAATCAGTCGATTGCATTCTATACCCTCTGCCTGTAGTTTTGGAGATGATTCTTTCTTACGTGAAATTGCTCTCTGACCTGCTTTACGATCAGCTCTGCATCTCCTTCAACTTGAAGTGGCTTGATTCCCATATCCTTTGCATTTTTGAGACCTAACAAGAGCGCCTCATATCCTGCAGTATTATTAGTGCAATCGAATTGCAACCTATATGTAAAAGGATATAAATGACCTTTAGGAGAGATAATCACTACTCTCGCTCTGGAACCTGAAGTCGAACAACTGCCATCAAACTGCATTGTCCACACCTTCAATTCTTCACCTAACAATTTAGTGGAAAGAGCAAAATTTTGACAATCATCTGTCACTTCAGACACCATAGCATATGTGCCTAGACCCGTATCTTGATACAACACTTGAGCATGTGGGTCCTAAGACTTCACCACTGTGAACTTCGATTTGGGTTCTGGCTCTAACTTGAAAGTACCTTTCTTCAATGGAATTGTCGCGAACGACCAATCCATTTGTATTTCTCCTCCCAGATCCTTGCAAAAACTTCTACTAAGTAACATCCTGTAACTGGTAGGAATATTAGCTACTAGGATGGTCATCATGATCTTTTTCTCTGGACACGACGCTAGCCTCACTTGCGCATCTTTGAGTTGGCCGACTAACGGCACCGGTTTGGACTCAAGTGAATAACACTTTTCCTAAGTTGGGGTGCATGAAAGTCCCAACGCGTTCATAATCTGTAAGGGCATAACGTTATCCGAAGCTCCACTATCAATTATGCAATTGCTTAGCTTAAAACCTCCTATATATAAAGATATATATAATAGCCTAGGCTTCTCTTCTGCAAGAACTGAGGATTGTAGTAATGTCGGCTAAATGACATTCTTCTTTTTAAGAACATTCAAGATTCTATCCAACTGCTCTGGATGATCTTGTAAATACTCCAACTGAGATGTCTTCATCATGGAAGAGACAATGTCAAAGCTTGCTGAAGACGTATCTAAAGTGGTTGGCAAGATATTTTCTTGTGAAGGTTTGTGATTGGAAGTAGAAGCTACTTCCTTTGCTTTTGTATTCAAATTCCACTTTTCCTCTTCCTCCTTCTGCGCTTTGAAATGCTGAGCACGTGTGAACACAGGTGAGGTGATATTCTCATGATTCACTGCAAGAGAAAAATGACAGGATTCTTCTTCTTCTTCATTAACAGGTTCTCGATCAAAATATCCCATTGCGGAGTCACCATTAAACTCATCTAACTGTGAAGAGACGACGTTTGAACTGGAAGGTATGAAGTCTGAACTAGGAGTAGAATCGGAAAATCCCATGAGCTGATTCATTCTTTGATTTTTCAGACAAGTAGCTCCGGTATGCTCTACTGAATCATGGAACGTGCAAAAGACCGTAGCCTTTTCAGCTTCATTATTTTGTCTCGGTTGTCCTTGCGAAAACTTTGACTTGAAATTATTGTACGGCTAAAAGTTATTCCTTCTTGGCTAGTACACTGGTTGTGATTGAAAAGGTGGT
Organism: Sequoia sempervirens; assembly: GCA_007258455.2. Taxonomy (NCBI): domain Eukaryota; kingdom Viridiplantae; phylum Streptophyta; class Pinopsida; order Cupressales; family Cupressaceae; genus Sequoia; species Sequoia sempervirens. The sequence goes on from VDFB02322452.1 coordinate 44,880, forward strand.
GAGGGCAAGGTTGGTTGCCCTTGAGGTGGTGACTGCCTTTTCAGTATCGTCACCTCATTTGCTACCTTCTATAGCAACGGATCGGCTGACGCTTGCACGAGCGGCCTGATCGAATCATCTTTCATCTTGCCAATTGTAATCATGTTATCTTCAAGCTTGATTGCTTCCTCCTGAAGGTGTTGTAGATTATCTTCTTCACTTATCTTCAAGAAAAAGACAATTTCTGATGGCAATGCGTTCATGAAAGAACTCATCAAAATCTCATCAAATGGATTCAAAGTGTGAGAAAGACGTGTAACAAGGTGATTAAACCTTGCCACAAATTCTCTCATCGATTCATGCTTTTCCATCTTTGAATTTGAGAGTTGTGCGAATAGTCTATGATTGTCTTCGGCAGGGTTGAATCTTGCCAAAAACTTCTCACTCATGACAGCCCAACTAGTGATAATTCCTGGCTCAAGATTATTGAACCAATCTATTGCGTTGTTTTCAAGAGTCTCCACGAAAAGACGAACGGCGATGTCTTCATGCACAACATGCAAAATGGAACAAGTCGCCGTGAATGCTGATAAATGTTCATCTGGATGTCTAGAACCATCGCCTTGAAATCTCAGGAAAAACTTGCGTGAACCCTTGGGCAATTCATGATGTCCTGGTAAAGCCAACGGTCCAATATTGTCACCCCAAGGCAAGGGGGCTAGACGTCTTGCGTTTCTTACATTACAACCATTATGATCATCACCATTGTTGTTGTTAATAATACGATCACCCATCTCTACTATTGGAGTGGGAGATTCTTCTTCAAAAATTTCTGATTTAGTAAACTGATCAGGAGCTTCTTCAAAAAAAACATCTGGCTAGATAGGAGGATTTCCTCTCCTTCTTCTAATGTAAACTCAATACGCCAGGATGCTTAATTCCACAAAGGAGGTGGCAAAACTGGTCTACCTGCTGTAAGATCTACTTTTTCTTCTTCTTTATCCAGAGTTGTAGCCACATTTCTCCACTGAGTGGTAGATGTATGATTTTCAAAGATAAATGTGTGCAAGCTACTAATAATATCTGACTGTTCTGCTTCGATGAATACTAAATTCAGCTGAATAATAGGCGAACTTAGTGTTGGTTGTAATACTGGAGCAATAGGATGCCAGATAGTCATATCCATGACATGAAGTTTTTGAGGCCTCGTGCCCCATAGTGGGCGCCAGAAAACTGTTGGCGTAACAACTAGCACCTCTAGAGTAAGAGTTGGTACAGATAGCTATGCACACTACGCAATGAGTGCTCTTGAAATTAGGAGAGGAAGCTCCCTAGTTGTGCTTAACAAAAATACCTGCAAAGGGAAATAAACTAAACTAATTCCTATCTTTTTGTTTCAGCTGTAGAGGTACAAGGCTTTCTCGAAAACTATATACATTGCAGCTGAGAATTTTCTCTAGTTTCACATATTCACTAGCTACAACTAAACTTAATAGCTTAAATTCTATCCAGTTCCCTCAAGAAAATAGAGCATGAGAAAACAGAGCAAGGTTTTGACTATCAGATGATAAACGGATTCAGATTCTCTACCTGAAGGCAAGGTGGCACAACTATTATCTCAATCTGAACAAGTTTATTAGGCACAAAATAGATTTAAGAATTTACCATGATAATCTCATGAAACCCTATGTGGCATAACACTTGATCATAATAGTAAAGACTCACAAAACAGATTTATCATCACAATCTTATGAAACCCTATGTGGCATAACACTTGATCATAACGGTAAAAGTTCACAAAATAGATTTATCATCACAATTGCATGAAACCCTATGTGGCATAACAATTGATCATAATGGTAAAGATGCACAAAACAAATTTATCTAAACTATGGAAAGAGTTCACTATCACAATCACATGAAACCCTATGTGGCATAACAATTAATCGTAATAGCAGAGCTGATAGGTGCATTGCAGAGCTAAGTAAAAATTGATCAAAAGATATCCTAAGACTGGAAACCATAAAACTGATATCTGAAGGCTCAAAAATCCAAGCGCCTTTTTCAAAAGCTGTGCTTTTTCTTAGACTTAGTCAAATTTTAACTTTTTCATCTCGAACGAAGGGAAAAATAAATCCTTCATAACTTCTATTTTACCAATTTTCAGGACTAGATCTTAGGTTCACTGCAAAGCTGACCTCATTCTTCATAATAGCTGCAAAGGCACATTTCCCCAGAAAACATCATCTGAGGGGGGAAAAACAAGGGCGCCTTTTTCAAAAGTTGATCTTTTTCCTCCAGACTTGGCCATTTCTGAAACTGACTAGAATAACACAAAAATTATGACTACAAGTTGCTGAGTCATCCTTTGATCTGGCGAAGATAGGCAACGGAAAGCTGAAAGTAACACAGACACATTGATCATCTAAGATCATCAAAAAGAAGGCATTAAAGGCTTGAAAAGCTTAGGCACCTTTCTCAAAATGTGCTCTTTTGCTTTTTCCTTTGATATTCTGACTAAGATTTGACCCTACATTTGGTCTTAGGTTCAGGCACTTCAGCAACTCAGATTCACCCACTGACAGATGCGTCGTGAAGCTCGAACAAAAGTGAGACAAACATCTTGGGTGGCATTTAGCCAAAAACCTTCATTTGACACCTCAAAAAGATGGGCGCCTTTTTCAAAAGCTGCACTTTTCTCCAGTGTTAGCCAATTCTCGCTTTCACCTCGTTTTGCACTGTATCTTCCACAACTTGCTTGAAACAAGTCCGTTTGACAAGCTTGATAGCTCACTATGAAGCTGATGTGATTCCGGACAAATGTCTGCTAGAGGTGACAAACCGTAAAAATAGGATCTGGACCCCTAAAAGATAAGGCGCCCATTTGAAAATGTGCTCCTTTCTCCAGAGATAAAAAAATTTGATGATTTTCCTTCGAATTTTCACTTTTCCTTAAATCTCTTCAGTAACAGACTGACATAACACTGACACCAACTCCATATTTGAAAAGCCCAAAAATGACCTTCTGACATCACTTTAACAAGATAAAGACTCAATTAAGCAAAATGCCTTAGTGAAGCAAAAATTTTGGTTTTGGGTACAACATTAAACAATTCAAAATATAAATTAATTGAAAAATATATTAAATTTTGAATCCAAATGAGAGTTGAACCCACAACCTTTAGATTATAAACAAAACACTCTAATCCATTGCGCTACATGTTTATTTTGATTTTTTTATGATTACAATTTTGTTAATTAATAACTTTTTTCAATAAAATTAGTAATAAATTAATTAATTAAAAAATATATTAATTTTTAAACCCACAACAAGAGATGAACCCATAACCCTTCAACTACAAATCAAACCTATTAATCCATTGCACTATTTGCTTGTTTTTGTATGTGATATGAATTGTACGTGTTATATATGAATTATATAATTATTATGTTTTTGATATAAAAAGAAACAAAAACAAGGGTGTTGTCTCATTACTACAAGGCAACCATGGCCATCCAAAGCAAGCACATTAACAACATAGTGATAGTAGAGAAAACCAAGCCATCACCCACAACAAGTCATATCAAAAACCCCAGAACAACACTAACAACTAAGTAATTAAAAGATTTCATCATGCAAGCATGATTTGAGGAAGTAGAGTCCAAAGACCCCCATGGGTCAAACCAGTCATAAAATATAAGCAGTATAATAGTCATAGATATGTTCAATAAAAAATCATTAAGAACCAAAAGCCTAAAACTAATCTTCCATGCATGGTTTGTCCTGAATAACAATCACCCAATCTGCCATGAGGAACTTAAGTAGTTCCTTAAAGCTAGTGTCCTCCTCACCATCATTCGCCGACTTGTCCTTCTACAAAAAATATAATCTAGTAGCCGACCTGTGCATGACCTTCAGGGCAAAGTGTGACACCTCCTGAACCTTCTTCTCTAGCCTTTCAATTCTCCCTTTCAGCTTGTCAACTTCAACCCAAGCCTACTACTTCTTATCATAATCTTCAGTCAAGGGGACTTTTCCCAGCTCTGTATTAGAGGCTCAAGGCTTGATTCCCTACACATTAATACTAGTAGGGACCTTCAAACTTTCAGACACATGGGAGGCACTACTCGCCGAGACAGACTTATCCTCCCCACTGGCCACCTGTTCCTCCTGACTTTTGCTGTCACACCCATTACCACTATCTAAATCCAAAGCCTCTTTAAGACTTCCCACCTTGTCCTGCTTATAGACCAGTCTATTAAATCTATGAGGGGTGTTTGCTTCTTCAAAAAAATTGACTTTAGAGTCAATTTGATGGAGGTGGAATTTAGTTTTCTTAGAAGCTTTGCCCTTAGGTCTCGAGACGGGAGCAAAAAAAAAATTATCCTTAGCCTTCCCACCCGAACCCATCATAGGGGAAGTGTCATGGGGAAGGGCTTTCAAAGCAAGATTTTTAAAGCATTTTTTCTTGCTTGGGCCCGACACATCCATAATGCTGGCAAAAGTGGGGGCAAAGGAAACTGGGGTTTCAACAAGAGCAGGTGGGCAAGGGACATCTTGTATAGTGATAGGTCGAAAAGGGCAAAGGGCCATATGAAAATGATAGAGCCTAGACATAAGGCCTTGGTGCAGGATAGTGTAGTTTTTTCCAAAAGTCATGGTTTCATTAAACTCCACAACAGTGTTATCTAGAGAGTGAAACAGAAAAAACATAATGGAAATATGTTGGTGATTCCTAAGGTGGTTAAGGAAATTAAAATGGTAATAGTAGTAAACCCCATACCTTCCTTCCAGCATGAAGTACTTCATAATCACATAATCGCATATCATAGTGAACATTATCACAATGAACATTATCATAGTGAACATTATCATGTTATATATTAAACTATTGTGTTATATCATAATGAACATTATCACATAATAAATATTCTATTAAAAAATTATTTACTTACTTATAATAAAACAAATATTATAATGTAAGCATTAAAAACATTTTAATGAAATTAACTTTTTACCCTAAAAGAATAAAACTAAAAAAAATTAATAATACATTTAAATTTTATATTAAATTACTTTCTAATTAGTACTGCCATTGGCATAGTACTATTGTAATGAGTTTGGTTTTTTTAGTTAACTAGTTATTAATAATTTAGTTTTCAACCAATCAAAAAGAATATTTTAAAAAAATCAAAATAAAATTCATTTTTTTAAAGTCAACTTGTAAAATATTTAACTTTACAAATTATACGAATTATTTCTTGTGCATATGATTGGTTAAAAAGTTATGTGTGTTATTGACCCTTTTGTAGATAAAGAAAGGTAGGAAAGCAAGGTAAACATTTTTTAAAGAATGTTTTTTTCAATTTTTTGCTTTATAAAGTCATATCATTGAATCTTTCTAAAATAAATAAATGTTACTTATTTTGACTTTTTTTAAGAATGTAATTGTTATTTTTTTATTAAAGAAAATCTTACAAAAATAAATTACCTGTTTGATAAAGATTTGGATTCACATTATTAAAATAATAAAATAAAATAAAAAATTGTATTATTCTTTCCATTAAACTAATATCTTTATTATCTATGTTTTTAATATTTTATGGTATAATTTAATTATTATATGCTTTCCTTCTTCTTTTCATTAATAATTTTTTTCATCATGTATATTTTTATATTAATTTGTATATATAGGTTATCCAAAAAAATTATAACCTATAATATTTAGGTATATAAGATAACCTATATTATTTTACATCTTTATTATATTATATATAATATACAACCTATTTTAATATAGATAGTATTAATTTATATATATAACCTACATTAATGTAGAACTTATATATATTATTTCTATTTATATCTTATGTTATTGTAGGTAAATAAGTTAATCTACATTGTCTATGTAATATATTAATTTATACTATACATTTATATTAATATATATGATAGGTTATTTTATTTTGTAGGTTCTTTAATCTATATTTATATATATTAATTTATATTATATAAATTATTATGATTTTATCTGTTTATATTAATACATATTATAGGTTATATATATTATAATCTATTATATTTTAACCATCTATTTTTTTATTTTAATTAAATCATTTATTTAATTTTTCAATTTATATTTTATATATAATCTCATTTTTTATTTTTTTTCTTTGGTTAAATTATTATTGTTTTAAGTTTTAGTATATTTTCCTTTATATCTTCCTTCATTTCTTTTAATAATTTTGGTAATTGTTCCTCAATCATTTTGTTATATAATTTTCTTAGATTTATTTATTCACTTTTGAGACATTTAACCTTTAACCTTTTTTTATCCATTTATTTGTGTTATATCATATTATTATATTATTCATTCTTCTTTATGTCTTCATCATTTTTTGCCTATTTTCACTTTTACTTAATTTTTCAATCCCCTCCCTCCGTACCCTCTCCCACCACTTAACTCTTCTTAAGGTCATTTCTACAATCATATTCTTCATCCTACAATGAATCATTTAGTGTGGTTTGAAACATCAATTCAAAATAACATACATTGTTTAATCTAGAAGTGTTTACTCTATCATTCATGGACTTTGAAAAAATCACACACACATATATATAATTAAAAATAAACAACTTGTAATAAATAATCATTTTAATATATAACAATTTTATATTAATAATAAGAGAAGAAACATTGTCAACGTGTAATATCTAATTTTTATTAAAAAAAATTATGAAATAAGAACATCAATACCTAGTGCACACATATTTTTTAGAATTATTTTCGCTATTTTTCTATTTTTCCGCATGTGTGGAACAAATACCTAGTTGTTTAGTGAAAATTAACATTCACAAGAAATAAAATATAAATTTAATAATAAAATTTTAAAAAAAAAAACTTTTTGGAAAGCTTATACTAAGAGCTACATACTTACAAAACATAATTTCTAAATGACTTTATTTAATCCCTCAAAAGGTAAAGTAAAAGTGTTTTTTTGTCAACATTTTGATAAGTGTGAAGGAGACTCCATTGTGGGTATAATTTAAGACTGGAGGGGTTCTATCTAAGGGGGTTTGATCAAGGGGTCTTATCTAACCCTCTTTAATTAAAACCATTTAGATGGAATCCCTCAAGGCTTAAATCATTAATTTTTCTAAAACTATGTTATTTCAAGCAAAAATCAAGATGTCCCAAGTTTGGGACCCATTATTGTGGGATGAACCAATAATCAATTAAAGTTAACAAATACCTCTATCCTATTGATGATGGTGGATTGATCATACCAATAAAGTCCAATATCATATAAAAAAGGGATGTATCTCCATCATTGGTTGTAATGGATGAGTACGATTATTTCCTCTCCTTGTTCTAGTTTAACAAGTATGAAAATACTTCATCTATATTTGAGTGTCTCTGAAGATAGTCAACTAATAATATCCTACTCTCAAGATTTGATGTGTTGTTACAATAGTGGATGCATGAGTTGTTTCAAAATTTTAATGAAATTATTAAAGCACTTGATCATCTTTTGATTGACTAAGGAATCTTAAGTAAATCCCTTCATGGTTTCTCTTGAATAAAAATCCCTCATTTTATCATATAGCTCTAACTTTTCAATTTGAGCAATCTTCCTTCTGGAGCTTTTAGATTTGGAGGACACTTATTGTTTAGTAGATAGTGTATAATGTTAGTATACTAGTCATCTTTGGAAATCTATAACATCCCCTAGGAACCCCTTACTTTCTCATGAAAACCCTTGTTTCGTTGTACTTTGGACTAGGGATGGGACTTTTCATAAATGTTGTTAGTGTGTGTATGTACATTTGTGTAATGGTTATGAATTTTATGTCAATATTAATGAATGCTATATTTATTATTATCATCATGTTATCCATTAAATTTAATGCAATGATTATGTTTTAGACTAACACATGCAAATGAATGGAATGATGTAGTTGTGCAAGGAATGTTGTTTGATTGTAGGTATCCAATGTGCAGGGTGAGATATGTTTTGTGGTTCTATGAAGAGAGATGGGTATGTCCCACTGCTATCATCTATGTCAAGACCTTCCATTAACATTACCAAACTGAGGTTTGTATAACCAAGTTAAAATAAATAGTGTGATATTTAGTTATTTCTCAAGCAATCAATCGAATTTATTGGTAGTTGTTTTAATTCATCACCAAACCCTAAAAATCAAACTCTTATTCAATTATAATTGTTTACTCATTTTCAATTATATTTTAAGAATCACGACTAATAATATAATTTACTTACTATCAATTATAAACATTAAATATAAACTCTTTAAAATATATATATATATATAACTAATAAATACTTATTTAAATAAATATGTAAATTAAAGACAATATTATGAATTTCAATCATTTTGTTAAAAGAACTAGGTAATCTATACACATTAATTCATCGACCTTGATGAGATAAGAAAACATTAAACAAAAACAAAACAAAAGAACAAAAAGGTGAAGAAAGAAAAAAACCATGAAAAGGGCGACCCAGCAGAAAAGACAAAGAAGAAAATATCATTAATGTCCACATACTCGAGTTGGACGATAGCTTGCACTTAAATGGTAAGCGCACTAGGCATGGTGGGAGGGGCAACCGTCATGGCGACCCCTATATGCTCAGAAAATTTGCATTAAAAATAAAAATGTCCCTCCCTTTAGATGTCGCAACCAAGGGTTTGTTGCTATATAAAAAAAATGAATTAAATAATGCACCCTACTAGTATAATCTACCCCTACCTACTAATCCTATGGGTCAATAGTTGATTGGGATCTACTTTTTTGACTAAAAACCTTTGGATGCCTTTATAGCACGTTTCCTTCATTTTTTAGGAATTTGACTTGTTAGTATTACCTAATTTAAGTGTACAACTTATGCGAAGTACGTTTAAAACAAAACAAAATTTTGTCTATCAAGTGTTGTCTCAATTGAAGAATGATTGCTGTTAGGTGATATTTTGGGATGCTAGTTGCCCTAGCTCGTCGTAGAAGTGATCCCCTTTCATCTATGAACAATTTTGTGGTTGTATGTGTGAGTGTGGTTGAAGGAAATAATTGTTATTGTTGGTGGTTAGAATAAATGGTGTGTGTGCATGTGTACATATATGTGTATATATATGTGTATGTGTGTATGTGTGTATTATGTATGTATGTATATGCATATATCTATGTATGTATATATATGTATATGTATATGTATATGTATATGCATATAAATAATGATTGAGTCAATCTTAACAATGTATTGTCTTGTCTTCTTAATTTATCTTGTTTCAAAGCTACATGGTAAGGGTTACTTCACAATTAGTAGGCTGCAATAGATTTGGTTCGGTCTATAGTAATTCCAAGAAGTTAAACCCACATTGTCTTATCCTTTTGTTTCAAAGAGTACAATCATTTGTATTCAAGTAATTTCCAAACATTCACTAGTGAAGAAGTTAAAAGCATGTAAGTCGCTAATTAAGGCAAGGATAGGTTGCTTTATTATATAAATGTTTATATCTGTTTAGGTTGGAAGAGGAGTTATGGTAGAATGAAATTACTAAAGGAACCAAGAAAGCCTAAAATTACAACTTAATATTGGATCATCACAACATGTACACTCACCATGAATAATTTAATTTCTTGCTACCAATCACTATACTATAATGACTTACCAACCATGATAGTGGGTTGCATGCTCACATATTCAAAGTTAACATGGGCTTTTTTACCATTACCACTCTTTAGAGGGTGTGGTGGACACTTTTGACTGATCGGGCACTTCATTGTAAGGCCTTGGGTATGACTAGACTATCATACCATTGTTGAAATGTGTAGGTCAACGATAGGTGAGGTCAATTAGGAGAACCACTTATTCTGAAATTAGTGGTCTCCTTTTTTTTGTTATAGAGCTAAGCATGGTAAAAGGTTAACTTTTAAGGAAACACATGATCAATGGTGAGAGGAATCTATGAGGGCATAGGTAGATGGTGTATACCCCTAATACATAGACTATTCCTCTCCTTTCAAGGTGATCACTGATAATAAATCCTATGACACACATAAGATAAGATTATCAATGCTTCAGAGTGATAGTAGCCAGGGAGCATGCTTTTCCTATAGACTATTAGCCATACCCAATATATATTAATATGATTACCACCAGTAGCATGCAAACCTTAGTGCCAACAACATACATGTGATGGATGTCCCGTGTTACTCTAGAATCTTGGATGGATTTCGATAGTGGCATGTAGGCTTTAGTGCCACTAGCACGTGGATATCCAATATATGCTAGAGGGTCAGATGGCTTTCACCAATGGCATGTGGGCCTTAAGGCTAGCAACATGTAGGTGTTGGACCATATTTTACGCTTAGCCATTTAATGGACTACAAGGAAAATAGGGTTTCTAATAAAGAATAGGTAAATAAGAGATTCGTCCAAACCTTAGTCTATTTTTGGCATATCTTGATGTGGAAAAATGTAATCAAATTATCAAGGGTAGGTAACAACTTGGCTGAAGGGTCATTAGGAAGTTGACCCTGTGCATGGTAGGTGGGCCTATTTTTCTACTCTCTTTCTCCATGGACCACAAGACCCACTTGGGTGGGGTAGATAGGGATTTCTATCCACTTTGTTGGGATCACATGGCACCCCAGTATGAACCACGACAAGATAAGAGAAATTGAAACTACCTCTAGAGAACATTAAGGTATGCTTTCTTTTAGTTTCAAAAGTTTAACCTTCAGTGATCATATCATCATAAACATATTTATATTATGTGGATGAACCTTAGTTATACATGAATTCGTGAAATATTGTATTGATAAAAATAAATTACCTTGTCATTTTTCTAGTTTACTCATTTGTTACTATGGTTGTAATGGATTGATGGTCTAGGTTGGGGTTGTCACAAAATTATGCTTAGTACATGTTGGTCACTTGTTAAATCAAGATTTATTTCAGCAAAACATATTTGTTAAATCTTGGCCTCTTAGTAATTTCATGGGGATAATTTCCATATCAAATTCTTGTAAGACTGTTATCAACTTTTCCCTTCTTTCTCTAGGTTCATTTTGCATCAACAATGTCTTGACAATTTAATCTTGCTATATGACAATTATCAAACTTATATTAGAATGTAATTCCTAAACTTCTAGATAGCTTTTACCAATGTATAAGCATGATTCTCCATATTTGGATATTTTATTTCTACATCTTTTAAAGACATGATGATGAAAGCAATTGGTAATTCTTCTTTAAGCTCATTTTTTTGGGTAAGGATAGCAATGCAAGTGTGATCAAATGTAAAATAATTTATGTAGAAAGCCTTTGTATAATCAAGAATTGTCAAATTTGGATCACAATATATAGCTTTCTTGATTTCTTTAAATGCTAACTTGTCCATGGGTGTCCACTCAATTTTGGCATCTTTCTTCAGGATTGCATTCATTTGTCTAACTATTTCTATAAGCCTAGTGATAAATTTTCTAACAAAATTAATTTGACCAAAGTAAGATTTTAGTTCCTTCTTATTGGTAGGCAATTTTAATTTCATTACTATCTCTATTTGAGCTAGGTCAATTTAAATTCCTTTCTTAGAAATCACGTGGACTAACAATTTCCTCTCTATAACCCCAAATATACACTTTATTGAATTTAGATATCCCATGATCTAGTCACTTTTGTAACACTTTTCTTAGGTTAGCAACATGATCTCCTTTGTTTTTAAAGAAAATAGTCAAGTTATCCATGTATTTAATAATGTACTTGCCTACCAAAACTTTGAATACTATATTTGTTTCATGCTAAAAGGTGGTGCCTACATTAATCAAGAAAAAGGACATTCACTTGTATGCAAAGGTTCTCCACTTCATCGAGAATGTGGTCTTTAGTCTATCTTGGTGATTTACCATGAACTGGTTGTATCTTGAGTATCTATATAGAAAAGACATCATTTATGATCTCATGAATATTTGTAAGACTTCATTTAAGGATGGAAAAGTGTAGTTGTCCTTTGAGGCTTTGTTCAAGTTTTTGAAGTCTACATATAACTTGACTTCTCCAATTTTATTCTAGATAAACATTAGGATAGCTACCAAGGTCGAATTTCTGATTGGGAAAATAATCCCTCATTATAATAATTTCTTGACCTCTTGAAAGATCAAGGGTTCTAGAAGTGTACTCATTGGCCTTTTCTTCTTTCAGAAAAGCTTTACTATAGGCTTTAATAGAATGGTATGAGTTATGACAAATGTATCATAAGTCTTTAGTTCTTCATAACTCCATTCTATCACATGATGGTTTTTCAATGCCTTGGAAATACCTTCCTTCTCATTTTGTGTACATACATTGCCAGTCAAAACATTCTTTTCTTTTGCATCATCTACTAAGTTAAATGGTTCATACTCACCTCCATTAATTTTGGGCTCATCTTTTTATTTCCCAAGCTAGTTTATATCAAATAGTCTTTCCAATTCTATCATTCCCTTTAGAATGGTATTGGTAATTAAATTAAGGATGTATTCTTATATATCTATTTCTTATCTATCTTCCTATCAATAACCTGAGATTCAAACACTCTAGATTTAATGATAAATTCAATAATATGTTTGTCTTCAAACACTTGGAAATTTGTTACATTATCTAGTCCTAATGGGAGAGATACCAATTCTATTGAGAATTTATTTAACTAATCTCATTTGATTTCCACAATCCATGACATTATCACTATTGTTTCTAGATTCTATTATGTGATATTCATAGCATCAACATTTTGGACCGCACTCTATGATCCATCATTAGGATGTTAGAGTGCTCAAGAAGATGAAAAATTGTTAGTTACAAACCAAGATTGACTAAAAAGAAGGATAAATGAAGAGGGGGGGGGGACATAAATATTTATCTAACATATTTACAGATATTGATATATCTAAAAAAATTTATGTATATACCTATATTTATATTTATTTGAGAAAAAAAAAATAGTTATAAATATATCTATAAATTAAGACCATGATATATATTTAAACCTATAAAATTATGAGATATGCATCTATTTTATGAAGAAAAAGATTCTAATTAAAAAGACTAGAAAGTTGATAATGAAAAATCAAAAGATAATAAAACTAGACAATTACCTTGAATCTATCTATTTATTTATATGCCTAAAAATTTATACTTATCAATATAATTTTAAATATATATGAATTAAAGAATACAATAGATATTTATCTATTTATAAATATTTATATATTTTTAAATATCTATTGATATATATTTATAACACTTGTCTATAAATATCTTGCAACTATCTATAATGACCTATTACATTAACTTATTAACTTATAAGAAGAAATATATATAACATGTACTTTATCTATACATAAATAAATATTTATAAATACTTATAAAGATCTAATTTTATAGTTAAACCAACATCTATAAATATCTTATAAATATCTAAAACATAGATCGATACATTCTATAATGTAATTTTATATGTTTGTAAATTATAAATGTATTCTTAAGTATATAGAGAAGTAGATAATTATGTAGATATTTTATTGTTAAATTGATAACTATGTAGTTATTATATATTTTTAAATATATACGCACTTTTAAGTATATATACTCTTGGATATATTATATTCTTTTAAATAGATATAAGCACACATTTATATTATAAATTTAAAAATATTTTTTGTTTCTATACTTTTTATAAATTTATAATAAATAATTATTAATATTCTATTAATAGTTTAAAGATATTTATCAATCTTTATTAAAATTTAATTATAATTTTTTAAAGATATTTATTAAGACCATTTTTATTATCTATAAATATAGTGTATATATTATAGATAAATATGGAGACATTTAATTTTAAATACATAATAGATATTACACATTTATAAGTAGATATTGCATATTTATAAGTAGATATTATACCAATAAGTATATACTATATACTGATAGATATCTATTAGTATTTAAATTTGAGTACATATGTTTAGAATTTTAAATTTATATTTATCTTTCTTATTGTGTATATATTTATAATTAATTATTGATATGTTTTAGACATTTATAAGATATTTATAAATTTTGATTTAATTATAAATATAGATCTTTATAAGATATTTATAAAAATATTTATGTATAGTGTATAGATAAAGTACATCTTATAGATATGTTTCTTCTTATAAGTTTATGTTATAAGATATTATAGATATTTGCAAGAAATTTATAGATATCTATGTTATAAATATTCATAAATAGTGTTACACCATGTTTCTCAATTACCAAATCACTTTACAGGTATATGAGTAAATTTGATGTTAAATGCAAAATCATGACTTTAATATGTTCAATGGGTGAATGAAATACATAAGTATGCATTATGATGTTATTGCTTCAATGCTTTGATGATGCCAATGTTATATGATGTAAATTAATTTCATGTTATCGGCTAACTACCTTTATGATGCACTAAGTTGGATGTAGGAAGAATCGAGCCCTCCAGTGAGGAGAGGGAGAGTATCACCTAGGAGAAAATTTTGGTTTGGTAACCCCTAATCAACCTACTTGAGCTATCATACACTCGCATCCTAGTTTGGTCACTTGAGTTAAGTCAAGTTAGTTTGCGAATTGTTATGTAAACCTTTGGTCATAGTTTGGGGATGATTCGAAATGGTTTCCATTTTAGTCTTTGATTTCTTGATTGTTTCTTAGTTTGAATTAAGTGATTGGATCTATGTATTAAGTATAAGTTCTTCATATATTTATATTTATATATTAATCGATAGGTATATACATTGTATATATGTATGTGAAAGTGATAACTCATGCATGTGAGCATATACAAGTGTATAAATACATAGGTAGATATTACTTACACATACCCATACATGAGTACATCATATGTATGGGGATATCGATTAGACATATATCATATATATATATATAGTGTATATACCCATCGATGAATATATATATGTATGTTTATTGTGGATATTAAAATAATAAATATATATATAGGTATATATGTACGTATTAAATAAAGTGTACATACATACATATATATATATAATATATATATATATATATATGTTAATATATATATATATATATGTTAATATATATGAATGGCAATTGATGGTTTTCAATAAATATATACTTATACTATAATGATTGAATGTTATAATATATATAATGTTACATATATGATATGTTATAAAGTAAACTTCAATGCATATATAATGCAAACCGTATAAATAGTGGATGGTTTGCATAAAGCCAACAACATATAAACCATGGGTTGCACATAAACTCACATCCACATAAGGATTTCAATTCCAAATAAAAGCACTTAAATGTGGATAATTATTATTGCAAGTAATGTGCTAAAGTATGAAGCGCTTGGGAAGCATTTTAAAGGGAATTTGATAAACATTATGCTATGCCATGTTAAGTGGAATAATAAGTCAAGGTTGAGAGAACTGAAAAATCCATGCTCAACCATATGAAAACATAAGACTTTATCAAGCCACGAGTTGGCTGAAGATAATGAAGACGTCAACTTATTGCATGGAAAGCAATCCACAACCACAATGCAAATAAGAAACTTGTAGGACATCATTTCTGCATTTGATTGAGTAAAAGATCTATTACATTGGCAATTTATTGAGGCAAATCAGCTGAGTAGAAGAGGTTGAAGTTGTTGGGACTATTTATGCATTTTCATTTTAGTTATTTGAGAAGCCACTTTGAACTTAGATTGGCTTAGTCATCTCATTTAGAGGAGAAGTTGTTTTTGTTGTTTAGTGGTGGAAAATGGAAGAGAAAAGGTGGCAGATTTGAGAGCTTCATTGTAGTATTAAGCTTCTCAATGTTTTGTATAAATAGAGGATAATCTTTTGGGTTTTGGTGTTCATTATTTTCATTGTTGCAGTCTATTTTTTTGTAGAATTTATGTGAGCATAAGCTGAGTTCTTGAGTTTTGAGGAGAAGTGTGTATGAGAGAGTATTTCATTAAGAGAATTAGAGGATTTTCTTGTGTAGTTAGAGTGTTTGGATTCAAAGATATATTGGAGAGTAACTTGAATGGAGAAGAGCAATAAATAGACATTTGTCACCAATCTTAGGATGTAAATTCCATATTGGGAGCTATTTTCCAGGCATGCTAGTTTTACTTCTCTATTCTTTTATGTTTGATACCATGTTTTCTTATGATTACAAGTGTTTGGAGGGAAATATGATTATGTGTTATGTTGAGATTGCTTTCATGAACTTTGATGGATTCTTATTTTGGTGAATTTGAATGATCTTTGGTGATTTCTTATTTTGGTGAAACCTTATTGGTTGATATATATTTATCCATTATGTTGGAATTTGTTTGGTTGTGTTTGTTAAACAAGATAAGAATAGAGTATTAGTATAGTACCAAGGTTGATATAGACCATATGTATGTTTACATGAATCATGTAGCATGGGAAACAATATTGCATTGAAGTGCTATATTGAAATTGTTAGGTTATGATGCAATCCAAGTTCATCCTTGATTTAATTAGACAAAGATTGTTGATGTTTCACCTATATGTGATATGCAAACATGCAGATGGTATAAAAGGATTGTCCAATATTTACAAACTTTGTAGTGTCCAACAAATATGCCTGACAATGACAAGAAGACATTAAAATTGCATGCCATCAAGTATGTGATTATTGACAATAAGCTATGGTGGAGAAACCCGGATGGTGTACTGCTCAAATGTGTGGATGGAAAATAGGCATTGGAACTCTTGTAGGAAATGCATAATGGAGTGTGTGGTGGTCATTGCATGGCAAAGACCACTGCTCATAAGGTCTTGAGAGCAGTATTTTGGTGGCCTATTGTCTTCAAGGATGCTCACAAGTTCATCAAGACTTGTGATGCTTTTCAAAGATTTGCAAGAAAGCTAAAATTTTCAAGGAATCTACCACTTAGACCTATTTTTGTTCAAGCCCCTTTCCAACAATGGAGAATTGATTTCATTGGAGAGATCCCAAAGAAGTCTAGTGGAGGGCACTCATGGGTCCTTGTTGCTTCTGACTATTTCACAAAATGGGTAGAAGCAATACCCACAAGAAAGGAAACAAGCAAAGTGGTAGTGCACTTCCTATTGAATAATATCCTCATCAAGTTTGGAGTTTCAAAAAGGATCATTTCAGATAATGCTATGTTTTTTAGATCTAAGGAATTCAAATACTTTTGTGATGAACACAACATACAAGTTTCTTATTCTTCACCTTACCATCCTCAGGGAAATGGTCAGGCTGAATCTAGCAATAAGAGATTAATGAAAATGATCAAGAAGGTGATGGAGAAGAACAAGAAAGCTTGGGACTCAAAGTTGAAGTTGGCACTCTGGGTAGATAGAGTGACTGTGAAAAAGGCTACTATTTATTCATTGTTTGTATTAGTGTATGGTCTGGATACTAGGTTGCCACATAATAAGTTGCTAAAGATGTATAATTTTGTGTAAGAATATGATGATGATGTATGTGATGATATGCATCATAGAATTGATAATCTAGTATAATGGGATGAAACTAGAAGAGAAGCTCAAGCACTTGCATGATAAGAGAGCTTCTCCCAGAAAATTTGAGGTGAATATTATGGTACTATCTTGGAATGCAAGGGCTCGAGATAATAGTAAACATGAAAAGTTTAAAGCATTATAGTTAGGCCCTTATCTGATAGCCAGTACACATGGGGAGGATTCATACTTCCTCCAAATTTTGATAGAAAAACTTTTTGAACTATTAATACATGGATAGTTTTTAAATCCATACTTCTCCTAAGTATGTTATGACTCCATGTACACTGTAGGTTTTGTACATTTTGTATAGGTGTGTTTTCTTTGGTTGTGTCTGGTTTGGTCTTTCTACCTAGTTCAGGAAGTTTCCTCATTTTTCATTCGTTGTGTTTGACTGGTCTGCTTCAACCTAAGATTCTAGGATTTTTCTATTTCTGCAAGAGGCATGCATCCCCAGTCGGAGCCACTGATGGAACTCCTAAATTTTTTATGTTCCATCTCAAAACCCTGCTGAATTTTGGGTAAGATTTGTATCTGAGGGCTTAGGGTTTTGATTACTATCATTGTTTAAGGTTTTGTAGCTTACCTAAGTTTCTGCTTGAAAAACCCTTGAGTTTATTTCCTTGCCAAGGTCTTAATTCTCCATTGACCCCTTGTTCCCAATTCCCAATCTTTTAAGTTATGACTTATGCCATCAAAATGCATGAAGTGACCAACCCTTTGGTTTAGTTTTTTTGTTTGTCATATGTTAGCCAATTGTTTTAACTCTTCCAAAGTCAAGCTAAATATTTCCTGCTAAATTGTTTGAGCCTTAAGTTTTTAATCCTATGGGTTATAGTCATGTCGACCTAGTTGGGTCCCTCTTTTAAGACTAAATTTTTTGGCATGTGTAGATATGAATATCTTTGATAACCGTTCAATTGTCACAAGTAGATCTTGGTCATTCTCTTCCTGCCCGTTCTATTTTATTGCTTACTTTTTTATCCTCACAGGCTAGTGGGCATAAGCCACGTGTTCTATGTATTGGTGGGACTAATTTCTAAGTCGAAGATGGTGGGTAGTATTAAAAGAAGATCAACGGTGGTCATTAACACATGTGGCCACACCTCAACCATTCCCCACATGCTCACCCCGTTTCATTTTTCATTAAAAAATTCAAATGGGCTAGCAGGTGACTATTGTGTGGCGAGTCTGACTATGGGCCTAATGTTTCCAAGCAGTCAGTGTGCAAATCTTTGAAATGAATCAATAGTCAATAGTGGGTGACGTGGGTCAATCCTAATCACTCTCCACTATCTCATGTGTGCCCTACCTTTACTAACTGATTCTCAATGAGGTAGCAAGTTATTGCCACATGGAATAACCTAGAGGAGTGGAAGCATTGGAGCAATGGAAAATATTAATCAAATATTTCAACACAAGGCATATAGAATAAATTTTGTGTTGCTAAAAGAAGATATAATGCACATGTTTGAGATCTTTGAATCTGGGTCGTTGATGGTATAAGAAGAATAAGTTTGCACACGATTGGTCTTCGATTAAGATGTGAGTATGAAGAGGTTGTGGGACTTAATCTCAACCCTTCCCCATCTCCCTGCTAATGAAATTTGCACACGATTTAAGACTCATGGGGGCAAGGGGAACAAGACACATGAATTCTGGCTATAGTCATAAAGGAATGGTGGAGCTCACAAATCACCAACAAGTGGTTCCATATGGCTTTTTGTAATTTGATAAGTATTGTGGTTGTGTGCATTTAGGATTTTCAAATCAAGCTGACTAAATCTGGATCATCCATTAGTTAGCACACTTGTGTGATCAATGGCTAGCATTCAAAACTCAGTTTGAGGGAAAGTGAGTTGTTCAAGTTCACGCAAGTTAGCCTTAATAATGAAATGGACATTGAGCTACCAAAGCAAAAGGTTGCATAGCCATTAAAACCTATCTTAAAAGCATAATTGAGCATTATAAAGGATATTCTACACACTTGGAGATATTGTGCTATGGTCTTTAGGCATGTCCAACATCGAGGATAGAGTTATCAACCTACGAAAGAACCAGTAAGTGAATTACAGCCTTCCCATTAGAATTATTGATAGAATTGTGGTTTTCCAAACCTTTGAGTCTGTTAGGGTTTTTCTTGTTTTTGCATTTTAAGGTTTGATGTTCATAAAGGATAATTGGTTGGTCTTGCATTGTCATAATTAGTGTCAAAACCTTATCTGAGTTGTAAGTCGTGTTCAAGAAACCAAAAACTCTTCCTTGTAATACCTTTTTGTCATGGCTCCCAAAGCACAATCAAAAGTGTCTTTGTCTAAAGGGGAAGCTTCTTCTCCCAAAACGCTTTTAAATAAAGACCTTACTAACCAGTTACCACCCTCAACCAGTGAAAAACCTAATGGTCAACTACTTCTCTAAGGTATGCAAGTAGTAGAGGGTTTGATTGACAAGAACAATTCTATTAAGGATGCCAAATTACCTTATATTGGGTGGGAATTTTTCTATAGTTGGTTCAAGAATAGAAACCTGTGTATTCCAGTAGGTAACCCTTGGAATTGTGACATGGGGAAGTTGATTGTACCCAATGTCTACATGGATGTTGATCTGCTCAAAGTAGTGGCCACGAATTATGACCTAGTTACAAGAACTATAAGAACATATGATGAGAAGGAAATGGTCAAAATGACTAAGGAGGAATTTACTTGTGTTTTCAAACTCACTATGTGGAGTGATGAAATTCCTAAGATCAATGAAAACACTCTTAAGGAGGAATATGAAAAGACTAAGATTGCATTCAGAGTTCACATCCTGCCAATATATCTAGCATAAATTGCAAGCCAAAGGATTATAGTAGGGAAACATAATAATGAGTCTTTCCCTGTTAGTTATGTTGTTCCATTTTCTAGATAATTGGTTATGATCCTATCATAGGAATGCCTATGGCATGGATGTATATGGCAGCCCATATTCAATACCCCCCATATTACACAGTGTATCATTATGCAAGGTTTCTTGAATAAAAGATTCACGACAGCCTGATAAGGTTGACGAAAGGTGTAGATGGAGTAAGGTTTAGCTAGCACTCATTGTTGATGCATATGTTTTTGTTCAAAGGTGCACATTACTTTGGGAAAAATATGACTTTGGATAGGAAGGAGGGTAACTTGGATTTTCCTGTGCAATGTTGGACTATTGTTTTAGACAATGATGATAGGACATATGATTATGTGACATTTCAAAACTTGTTTGCTTCAGAATTGAAGAGAGCCTTGGTTGTGAATATACCTAGAATTCTCGTAGCCCTGCTTCACTTCTTGAGACCAAAGGAGAGAAGACCTGAGATAAGAGTTTATCACAATTGGGGAGATGTTATCCTGTATCCTGATTACACTATTTTAAGAGTGTATGGTTCCACTATTGCACCTCACTTTCTACCAAGATATGTGCCAGAGAGAATTGGTTTCCTTAAGGTGATATAGCAATCAAGAAGTGTGGAAAATGAACATCTGTTGAATCAAGGAAAAGGAACATTCTTTGCTTTGTATAATTTTTTTTTTGATTTTGTGATGACAAAAGGAGATTGGAATAAAATACTTGATATACTCAAATCCTACTACATGTAAACATCAGTGGAGAGGATCAGATATGATTCTAAAGGTTTCATGGCCTGGTTGAAGGAAAGGAACAAGAGTTACAAATTTGTGCACATTTTCCAATATATAGAGGATGTGATAAGAAGTGTGTTTAACCTTTTGGAACAAGAAAAAAGAAAATCAAGGTGGATTTCTTTTAATAAGATGCAAAGAAAGATAAAGAAAGAAGAACCACACTTTAAGGTTCTCCCAGAGATTGAAAATATAATGCAAAAGGTGGAATATGTATCTAAGAATTTTGATACAATAGTGGGCCACCTTGAAACTAAAGGGGTAATAAGTAAGGATAAGGGAAAATCCCCCATTGAAGAAGAACACAGTGGGGAAGAAGTCCCTACTATGGAAGAGAAATTTACATCTCAAGCCCCTGAAGAACCAAGAATAAATTTATTTGTAAGGAGAAAGAGTAAGGAAAAGAAAAATGATGCAACTCCTACTCCCTCTTAGCAAGAGGAGAACAAGCCTCCTTCTCTTGTGCCACAAGTTCCACCACCATCTCCTCCAATGCCAATAGACCCTAAAATTGTGGATCTTGATGCTCCACCACTTAGTGCATCACCACCAAAATATCCACTGTTGAAGAAGCAAAAGGTTGAAGTAACTAGTTTGGTGGACTATATTGATGTAGACTATGATGATGACATTTGGGTATCAGAGCAGGAAATTCAAGAAGGAATGCTCAGTGTACAAACAATGAGTGTGACGCAACAATTAGGTATGAGGTTGAGTAAATCTGATCTCATTCGGCTCAATGGAAAAGATGATATGTAGGTGGAAGAATGTAAATTTTTTTTGGATGATGACTCATTTGTAAAGTCTCAAGTTTTTATGGAATTTGCATATAGGGCTAAAAGAGATGAAGATGTCAAAATCCTAGCCATAGAAAAAAAGCCTTCATCCAAAATTACCTAATGTTGCTATCCAGTAAAAAAGTTTTTAATGAGATGAGAGCTAGGTTCCAAAGGATGAATGCAAAGGAAGGAAGAGAATTAGTGAGAAATAGAGGTATTTTATTACTTCCTGAATGGGATTTAGCTTTTTCCATAGCCTTTGATATAATAAAGATGTGATAGGCCACTCTACAATTCAGAAGAAGAGGTTGCAATTCTATTACAAGGGTCTTCCTTCAGTGAACAATGGGATGCATTAGCTATCTGGTCTTTAGCCCCAAGTACTAGGAAGCTTGACATTGTTGAGGCTGTACCTAACTATAGTGGAGGCCTAATAATAAAGAGGGTGTCAAAAACATCAGCTCTAGAGGCAGCAAACATGTCAGTACATTTTGTACAATTCATAAGGGCCACTGTAGAATCTATAACTAGATAGAAAAGGAGAAGCTTAGGACAAAACACAATGATTTTTTGGTTAGATATGAAAGCTTGAACAATACAATATGTAGTTACAAACAAAGGTAGCATTATTGGAGGATAAGTTGCAAAGTTTGCAACCATGAAAGCATAAGCAGACTGATGTTGACTCCCCTACCACTTCACAAGAAACTGTACCCCCCAAATTTACCACTGAAGTGAATTCCTCATAGGAAATTGTCCCATACAACATGGGAAGTGTGCCTATTTCAATAATGGATCCTAGTACATCAAAAAGGCCACTGGCTAAAGAAGATATCAGTAGGGAGGAGTTGCTCAAACAACCAACTAAATATAAAGAGAAATTTGATCATCATGATAAGGAGGTTTTTAATAGCAACATGGAGATTGTCACTATAGTATTGGAGCATTTGAATAGAAGAGTGAATAACATTCACTATAGCTATTCATCCATGGTGGCCACTATTAAAAATTTTTGGCAATGATAGGGAAAGAGCTATTCCTCCTATGGAAATATGAATCCCTAGAATGAGGGATTTCATATTGATGTCAATTGGAGCTAGGTAGGATGCCAACCGACCTAAAAATTTTAAGCCCATTGTAACTCTTGTAGGTAAGATTGATGGGTACAGGGGAAATATTGAACCTTTGGAGAAAAAAAAAAGAGAGTTGGTGAAATCCTTTCATGAATCACATCATGGAATCCTTCCATCTATTATAAGGGATGATGATAGCATAAAAACCCTACAGGAATGGAAAGATGAAAATAATAAAGTTATTTTAGATCAGGTAGTTTCAATTTGTCAAAAAAATGAGATGGAACACTAAAGAGAAATATGGATATGTTGGCTCATGTAGAGACTGTCTTGCTGGAATTTCACAAGGAGGCTAACCAAATTTTCACCAAGTATGCGCCTTATAGAGAAAGTGCAAATGAGGTCATGAATTTCAACTCACCTACTGAAGAGGAATTCCTGGCATGGAGAGGAAAATACTTGGAGGGGGTAGTGGATTAATAAGAAATGGTGGGGTGGTGATTTGAAATTTTAATTTTGAAGTCTACAATCATGATGAATAATGGATGGGTGAAAATGCACTACATAACCTGGATTTAGTACAGATTAGGCTTTCGCTAAAGTATGGAAAATATAGTGCATTTTCTTCAAATTGAATTGATGAATGGTCTACTGATGTGGACATATTCTTTGTCATTTCTCTTAGTTTCTTTCATGTTCTCTTTCTTTTCCACTTGGTGTGCATGGGCACAAACTTTGAGGTAACTATTTCAAGATACCTTTTTGAAAATGGGACCGGATCTCCAACAATGAATGAAGACTACTTTTATTTCACACATGTTTCCCACCTCCTAGGAATGAAGAATAACTAAAAAGGGAATCTTTTTTATAGCATTCCAATAAGGTAATGACATGTGTACTTTCTAGCCAGAGGATTTTTTTTCTCCTTCATCTCTATAAGAAGGAATTTAGGGCCAAAAAGTAGGGGTTCATTATTTTCCAATCAACACTAGGAATTGTAAAAGGAATATCAAGCATGTTTTAAGTTTTGTCTTAAGTTTTGAGTCTGTTGTTATGTATGTAATTTTGATAACAATATAGCAAATACAAAATAGAGTGATACCAATTACATGGCTATTGTCGCTCCTTTGTACTCATTTTATGATTTATGAATGGAAGTAATCAAGGATTGTTTTTTTCATCTCTATTGTTTCTCAAAAGATGTTTAATTTCATTCATGCTTATTAGTTCAATGAATTAATGTAAATGCTTGGATGAGATTTTTAACTCATAAGAATTAGGTGCTAGGATATTTGTAAGAAGTGATGATCATGAATGTAATATGGGAGTGTTGTAATGCAATGTTTCTTGAGATTGTATGTTTCTATTGTTGAGTTTTTGTCTAGTTGCATAGGTTGAGATTGACTCTGTGTTTGGGATAAGGCACTGCTTCATGCAGAGTATTCATAATTCATTTTTTGGGTTGATTCATCAACTAATCACTTTTTATTCAAAAACTTTCAAATGAGTATTACTATAGTTGTTTTGTGTTGAGTCTCGTTATTCTCAAGCTCCAAGTGTAGGATATCTATAAATGAGCTACCAACTTGTTTGATATACTATGTTATTGAGTAGTTGTATGAGAATTATCTATTATGTACAATGTATTGAAATGGTGGTCATATAAA
Organism: Sequoia sempervirens; assembly: GCA_007258455.2. Classification (NCBI taxonomy): domain Eukaryota; kingdom Viridiplantae; phylum Streptophyta; class Pinopsida; order Cupressales; family Cupressaceae; genus Sequoia; species Sequoia sempervirens. The sequence goes on from VDFB02322452.1 coordinate 69,640, forward strand.
TTCTTGAATATAAATTGTGGGATTACCCTCTCAGGTTTCACAAAGCCCAAAGTGTAGGAGTAGAAGTTTTGCAGCTTTTACACATTCGTTGGCTAATCCCTTTGGGATACTAATTATTGGAAATGGAAAAGTCTACAGGTATTTATGAAGATCAGCTTGGTTCTTAAAAAACAACCAACAAAAGGTATGTATAAGGGATCTACAAACACATCTGATGCCCCACCTGGTATCTATCTTACTTTTGAGATTATCGATATGGTACAAAATCATAAAAGGTATTTGGAAAGTATAATTGAAGTCGCACGAGCAAGAATGAACTCTTTCATAAATGTTGACAAAACGGTTGTACCCCGCCTGTTAGAAGATAATATGGAGTTGAAGACCCTAGAGAAATGGAAGGATAGTTTCAATATTCTAATCCCCACACTCCTCCCTCTAATTTTCAAAAATGAAAAACTTGATTTAAATCAACTTGATTCCTATTTAGATAGGATGGTCGATGCAAAAAAAAGATGGAAAATTTTTGTAGAGAGACTAGTGCTTTACTTGATTTTAAGTATCATCAAAATTTAGAGAATTTAGAAAATCTCTTAGCTCATGACTAGCCTTTTGAGGATATGTTTAATGCATGGAATGAAAAGTATAATTTTTTACCCCTCTTGTGAGTGGATCCATGCTTTTATTCATATGCCTCCTTTCTGAGAATTTGGTTGTCAGAAAGTTTTGGGATGAGGTTCTTCACTTCTTTGCTTGTTATTTCCCTTATGTTATAAAAAGAATCTCGCGCCTCATTTAAAAATTCAAAGCATTCTAATTTTTTGATCTTTCATTTGATTATTTGTAAGCTCTTTTTGCACAGTTTAAGCTATTTGATAGCACATATAGGAAATGTTGTAATTTTTCTCTGTAATAACAAAAGATGACTCAAAAACTTAAGTGTATTTCTTTAATTTTGAATATCAGCCCATCTTTCTCTCTAGTATTGTATTCACAATCTTTTGACTCAAAATAATCAAGGGTTATTTATAAGTTGTCATATCACATCATGTGTTTATGTTATCAATGTTTGAACTATTAGCTTCTATTCAAGGAATGGATTAATATTCCTTTCAGTTATTTATCAAAGATTGTGTGATTGGAAATGCAACAGGAATTTATAAGTAGTGCAATAAGTGTTATTCTTTGCTTGGTTTCTCATTGTAAGGCGGTGAGGTTATAAGAAGCCATGACTATGAGTTGGTCTATTGTAGGAGCATATTTCATTTTTTGACTCAGTTGTGGATAAGGAACTAATCAAAATAATTCATAAACTATGAAAAATGATGTAGAATCACATATCAAATTCAATATCATGGAATACAATATAAAATATAAAATATCACAATTTCATGGACTACAATATAAAATATCAACTACAATTTGGAATATGATTCATGAAGTGCAATATAAAATAAAATATCATGAAGTGTAATGATTCACAATTTCATGGAATACAATATAAAATATCATCAACTAAAGTTTGGAATATGATTCATGAAGTGTAGTATAAATATGTAAAAACTGCTTATTCACTTCCATTTTCCAAATCAAGTCAAGGTCCTCAAACTGATGTTCAACTTGAGATAAAGTAAAAGATTCATCTTGATTTTGAGTTTGGTCTTCATTTTCTTTTCCCTGCGTCTCAAATTCAACATTCATTGTGTCACTACCATTTGTACGACTACCAATGCCACCACTACCAACATTTGAAGTGCCACACAACCTTCTTCTTTCGCATATGGACCTCTAGATTGTGAGTGCCCTTTCAAAAGGAAATTTTTTGACATTATACGTAGTTCCAAACACCCTCAAGCAATTTTCCAAATTCTTGTCTAGTTTGTTTTTATCTTTGATTTCAAAAACAACAATGAACTGTAAACTCTCTCATCCTCCACCAACCCCAATATTATTGTTTGACATAAATCAACAAGTTTGAAATATTCTGATATTTAACCACACAATATTTCACTCTGACCTAAGGTTGTCCAAGCCTTTGTTATTGTTCCTAGTTCAAAGGGCTTCTCCAAGGAATCAAACTGGTCCATCATACTTCTTACAAAAAACTTACATTGTTGTCTAAACTTATCTCCATTTATAATTCCTTCTATTTTTTGTTCATTGTATTTTACACTTTTCAAAAAGCATTCAGCTAAGATAATTACTTTATCATGAAAATAGCTTGGGCTATCTCAGTTGCCTTGAATCCAAAATTGAGGATACACAATATCCATGGCTTCAAGTATTTCTTCTTGATGGAATCTATTATAAATCTCTATGATTTTTCAATTTCCTTCAAATTATCACTAACAAATTTAACAATTTCGTTAAAAGCTTCCTTTGTAACAAGTACTTCTCTGATAGATTGCATGATTGTCGTACAATGGTACATTAGTATCTCAAATCCATGTACATAGACACATAAGTTCCTACTTGCATTAAACTGTAAATAATTTTTAGGATGATTCAAATCTACAATTTTTTGCCACCTTAAAAAATTTGGGCTTTTAGAAGTTAGATCTAGATATAGATGATTGAGGGCCATGTATGTCATTCTACATAGTTTGGTATATTCATAGATATACATAGTTTTGTCTTAGGCTTTCTTCAGAAGATTGTTCATTTCATCTAGCATGGGGAGAAGACTAGCTAAATTCAAGAGTGTCTCTATATTACTTAACCTATGTAAGAGGTTAGGAGCTTTGTCTATTGTGTTGTGATTCTCGTACATTACTCCAATCAAGGGTTGATATTTTGAAAGAACTCATTGCGCTGGTCCATGCAAGGAGATCCATTTGGTATCAACATCCTTAAGAATCTTGTTTCTTGCTATTATTCCCTTAGCAAAATTTTAAAATTTCCTGAAATGTTTGGGACTTCAGAAAAAGTATGTGTAGAGCTCACAGACTATATTTTCAACTTTTGATACTATAGGATACTTACAATTCTAAATGCTAAATTCATTATGTGGGCCATGTAGTGAATTCTAAGAATGTATGGTGCACAAGTAGTTTGTAAATTTGTGAAAACATCGGCCCTGTGACCTTGCATTACTGTAGCTCCATCAACGCCTACACACACCAACTTTTTGGCAATTTCCAAGGCATCCATACCTCCAATTTCATTCAAATATTTCTTAACTAGTTCAAATAGATTTTGCGATGTTGAAGTATCCTTGACTTTATGAACACAAACAAGATGAGCTTGGTGGACATGTTTTATGGTATACACATGCATACAAACCTAAGAATTATTGTCTACTGCAATAAACTCGTCTAAAGATAATGTAATCAAGTTTCACTCTATTACTCTCTCCCTTAAATATTGCTTTTCCATTGCAGCAAGATAGTTTAATCATTCCCATCCAATGTTTACTAACCAATGTGCATTAGGAAAGTGAGGATTATCTATAATTAAAAGGTTTAAAAAATAATTGCACTTAACCCCAATCATAGATTTTCCCAATCGTAAAACAGAATTGCATGGTTATGTTTATTTTATTGATGAAGTAACAATAATAGGCTTACTTAATTCATTACACAATCTAACATCAACTAATTACATAAATTCCGTAATTAAAACTCAAAGAAGGAATTAAAGGATGAAAGAAATAAGAGAGAATAAATAGACAACAAGAGATTTGTTAACGAAGTTCACCCATATGTTTGAGCTACATCTTTGGGTCCACTTCTCAATGAGGAATTGCTTTATTAATGATGTCAAACTTTAACTAATTTTGTACACCATCCAAGCTTCAGACCTGCATTCAATTTCTTCACAATCTCTCTTCAACACCTAAAGACAATATCTTCCTTTACTCACATCCAAGGGATAGGCCTCAAATGCCTTAAAATATCATTTTATGCTTAAAGGATTAAAAATTCAAGTGTCTTTGTGTAAACACTAGCCTTGAAAAATTCCTCCCAATATGCCTAAGTTCCTCCAAAAGTGAAATTGATTTTTTCTAAAGAGAAAAAATAACTCATTTTATACAATTTGTTTACCTATATGGGGGTTAACAACCATATTTTTCCTTAACCCCCATAACTCCTATTCAAGGGTTTGAAAATCTAATTTAAGTACTAAGAACCCTTAAAATCTCTACAAATCTTTTAAAAGTTCTTTAAAAATATTTTAAAATTTATTTTAAGCCCTTTATAAAATCATGGAATTGAGCTATTAAGATTTCATAGGGTTTATTTGCTTGTTTTTAGGGGGGCTCGATTTTACCCGAGCCCTCTTTTCACTCCAAACCAGTCTTTTACATTTCTAAAATATCCCTCGTCCCTTTTTTATATTGCGTAAAATCCATGAGTGCAACGGTGGCAACATAGGTTAAGAGAGGGGAGGTCAGTAGTTCAAACCACCCCCCCCCCAAATTGGCTATTTTCTTCTTTAAATAGAAAGGGAGACATATTAGCTTATGAGGAGATCGTGCGGCGTAGTGGTGGAGCACATTCTTTGTATGGTGGAGGTTGGGGGTTTGGCCCCCACCTCAAAAATTTTAGAAAACTGTTCAAACCGAACATGGAAGGAGCTACTAATGGGGTGCCACATGGCATGTCCTAATTTTCTACCAAAGACACATCATTGCCACTTGGAGGACACATGTCATCACGTCATTCACTAGCTTCTACTAACTAGATGCCACATCATGCTGACTTGGTCTGCCACATGTCTAATGAGGGTGCAACCCGAGACACAAAAATAACCCACAAACAAGAGAATAATTTAATTATTCAAAATGGAGCTTCTTACATGCAGAGGATCTCAAATCCCCAAGTTCTACAACACATGCAAGCTACATAAAGCTACAGAATAACCCTTTCGCAATATGCGAGCTTGTCCCCAAAAAGTTACCCAAAAATTAGAAAACCCGCCCATAAATAGAGCTCCTCATTAGTTTGGAGCCAAAACAACATTCAAATTGAGTTTAGGCGGTTTGGCGCCGAAAATTTACAACATGAAGTTCAAATTTCAAAAGAGCATTTGCAATGGTATCTTCTAGAAAGTGTGCCAACTTCCGGGGCCATAACTTTTGATCCGGGACTCGATTCGCAAACCATTTGAACCATTGGAAAGGTCTTGAAGTCAAGAATGCGCTTGAAATTGCTACGCCAATTTTGGCAAGTTTCGGGGCCAATCCAGAAGCTCTAAGTGCCTCAAATCCCACTCGGAAGATTTTCAGGTGCAAATCTAGGCAACAAAAACTTCAATATCTTTCCACCCAGGAAGAGAAAATAAAACCCATAAATTGGGAATTTTATTATGACAAAAAGGGTATCCAAAAATGTAAAAACATCTAAAAAATGATAAACTTGAAATTAATTTTTGGGTGATGCAAGATTGCCCTGACACCACCAATGCTCTCCTCAATCAATCCCCCTAGACAACTCCATGTCCATAATGATATATAGATGATGGCATCATGCTGGCGTCAATGTTCATACGGTCAAAGTTAACCTTACACTACAAACTTTTATTGGTCATAACTTGGCATACGAGTCCCGTTTGAGGTGAAACAAGTGACATTGGAATTATCTAGTCATGCTCTTTGATTTGATATCATCTTCAACCAATTTTGATACAATCAATTTTTTGCCTTTGCATCTTGCCTCTGGTATGCCTTCTTTGACCAAACTTTGACCAAGCATATCTTTCGCATACGGTCTCCTTTTGATGTGATTCAAGTTGTGTTAGGATCATGTCAATGAGATCTATCCAATGATGCTTGTTTCATTGGATTCTAAGACTATGAAATTTTAGGTCTTCTAAATCCTCCTAGATCATTCCTCCCAATTGAGAAGCTTTTGGACCACCAAAAGTCTATTTTTTATACAAAATTAAAATGAGAGCATTGTTGTCTCACTTGCCCAATATCATTTGTCCACCCTATTGAAATTATGATCATCTGACCCATCACAAACAAGATGAAGAATGAGATAGCATCGCTGATATAATCAACTAAATACCCATCAATATTCATTATCACATTCACCAACCATATAGAACTAACAAGTAGAATGATAAGAAACAACAATAGATAAACTAATGCGAAGGAAAAAATATCATGTTGGAACTCCTAAATAGGAACATCATTAGAAAATGAGTCATTCAATTCCTCTTTAATCACCTGAGGCTGAAGGCTTAAATGTACTTACAACTGATCTTCACACTATGTTGTTTGTGACACTTTATCATTAGCTATTACAAACATGAGGGTTTATGCTTTACTTGCATTCACAATCATTTTCAAGTGCCCTATGTTTACAATAGATTTATCACTCTTCATGTGATGATTTTTCACAATGAATTCAATTCCATCTTTAAACAAATGATGCATGTTATGTTTCCTATAGAAAATGGCCTTTTTGTCGTACAAATAAAGACTTCCTAAAACCATCCCACAGATGTAAAGTGGAATTACATCTAACTCTACCTCATCTATAAATTTGGATGTGATTGCAAATCATCTAGTTTGCATTTCCTTGACACATGTAACCAAGCATTATCATGCACCCAACCTAATGGATCTGATTTTGGATGAGGTATTGTTTTTAATCCCAATTGCTTAACAACTTGTTCAGAGATTAAGTTCACTTGTGATCTACTATCTATGAGTGTATCAATTTTACTCTATTTTTCAATAGTCCTTATATGAAACAATTTGTTCCTTTTACTTTCAACAAGGATCTCTTTACACTTTAAAGAAGAAGCATGGGAACTAGTACTAGCAATAGGAATGATACCTTTTATGCCCATAACTGTTATCTTGGTTTCATCATCAAAACCCTATCCGAGGTCCTGCATGATAGCTGTGGTCTTTTGCTTACCCTTTCAATCCTTGAAGGTCACTTTGGTTTTTGACCAGGATTCCATTTCCAACACTTTGCATCTTTGCGTCCTTTCTTCTTACAATGTGAGCAATAAGGATTTTCCTCCTCTTTCTTCACAGAAGCTATCTGCTGCATTTCCTTCTTCCCTTTCTTGTTTTCTTTATTCTTACCGGATTCCATTAAGAAACTATTCTTCATGCATGTTTAAGATTAATGGCTTGCACACTACCTTTATCAAGGTTAGTTGGATTGAACATAAGTATTGTATGCCTCGAATTTTCACCTAATCCACCTATATACTTCAACAAAAATTGTTGTGTATATAATGGAATGGCCAAAATTAAAGCTCTTTTCCTAAATTCAAGTGTATATTCCTATACACTTTGTCCTTTTTCTTTCCTTAATGATTTCCAATTCATTACTGCTTGTTTCATGTGACCTAATGGTTAAAACTATTTCTTAAGTGCAGTTGTAAACTCAAACCAAGAAGAAATAATTTTACCATATTGGCTGAGATCTTTCCGAGTTTTTCTCTCCCACCAGATTAAGGTTGTTCCTCCTAGGCAAAGAGTAGCTAATTGTATCTTTGAATTATCATCAGTAAACTTCTATATCTTGCAATAAACTTCAATTTGTTTTATTCAATTATAAAGTTTCTTTGCATCCACTTCTCTATTATAAGTTGGCAATTCAAATTTAACATCAAGCTTTAACAAAAGCATATTAGATTTAGGTTGCATGGGTTTTTTCTTCTTTTAAGATGAAGTAGACAAAGTAGATGAAGATGAAGAAGGTGAAGAAGGTGAAGACGAAGATTGAGGAGGGTTAATACCACCTCCTACTCCTTTACCTTTTTTCATCTTTCGAAGAGAACTTTCCTTTAGTCCTTTTTTTTCTTGTACAACTCTTCCACCATCATCTTCATGTCTAGGAATGCTTTACAAAAAAATTCTTCATTCTCAAAGATTTCAGGACTAGGAGATTTTCCTTCTTCCAATTGTTCCATGGTTTGTCTTTGAGTAACTCACCTTGATCCAATATCTGGATTAATCTCCTCAAGTGCACCTTCTCCTTGCTTTAATTTCAACCTGGTTAACATCCACCACTTGCAATTTTTCCTATTAAAACTGCTCTGATACCAAACTTGATCTAATTAAAAGGTTTACAAAATACTTGCACTTAACCCCAATCATAGATTTTCTCGATCGTAAAACAAAATTGCATGGTTATGTTTATTTAACCATTGAAGTAACAACAATAGGCTTACTTAATTCATTACATGATCTAACATCAACTAATTATGTAAATTTTGTAATTAAAACTCAAAGAAGGAATTCAATACTAAAAGAAATGAGAGAGGGAATAGAGAGCCAACAAGAGATTTGTTAACAGAGTTCACCCATACATTTAGGCTACATCTTTGGGTCCGCTTCTCAATGAGGAACCACTTTATTAATGATGTCAAGCTTCAACTTCTTTTGTACACCATCCAAGCTTTAGACCTACATTCAATTTCCTCACAATCTCTCTTCAACACCTAAAGACACTATCTTCCTTTACTCATGTTGATGCCTTAAAATCCCATTTTATGATTAAAGGATTACAAATTCAAGTGTCTTTGTATAAACACTAGCCTTCAAAAATTCCTCCCAAAATGCCTAAGTTCCTCCAAAACTGAAATTGATTTTTTCAAAAGAGAAAAAATGACCCCTTTTATACAATTTGTTTATCTATATGGGGGTTAACAACCTACTAGCAAATGAAATAGCTCAGAACAAATATACTCAAAATAAATGACTCTCGGTCCAGATTTAGAACCAACGTAAATCTGCTAACAACTTTGAAAAGACCACAATTGCATTTATGGCTTTCCTATGAATTTTATCAAGGTATAGCTCCCTCAGCATATTTTCAGTGAATTAGTCTAAGCTAAAGAACATGGGTGTGCTTTTAACTAGAAATCCTGAAAGGAAATTGATGCTAGTTCATAAAAATGAAGCTAACATGAAAGCGTAAATCACAACCATAAACAATCAACTCAAATATTGAAAATCCTATGACCATATAATCAAAAGAAATAAGATCATACTATAATAAATGAACACCATACAACTTATCTCACAAAGAAGACATAACTATATCACACAAGTAATACAAAGATCAACGTACAAAGTATATCATTACATTCATCACACAAAGATCATGAACTATTGCAATATGAAATAAATGCATAGATCCCTCTTGATAACACCACCAAGTGTATATCTAGAGAACCCCCATCTTTCTCTCCATTTTAAAATTTATGGAAAAACCAACCCCACTGAACAGTTTCCAAAGTTTTTACTAAATTAGTGGCCTTCTTGTTTATCCACTGTTTCTTGCAAATTGCTAAAATCAACAAAAATAATTAATTCTACAAAATGAATAGACATTGGGAAAGAAAAACATATCTTGATCTCACCAACAGCCATTGAATGACTTTTCACACAACAAAATAATTAGTGCAACATCAAGGGAATATCAAATGGTAGCACGTGTATATTGTTTGATGGGAAAATGTAATTTAAACCAAATCAAATCAGCCATAAATTGGGACTGAGTTGTCATCTCATCAAACCTACAAGAAAGCACCAATGTCTAACCAATCTTCTATAAATTTAGCCAGTGTCACCTTTCTTCATCATTTAGTAGCATCTAACATGGTGAGCTCTCAAAGTGACAAGAATTTTTTAAATGACTACATTTTCTTGGAAGATATCGAATGTAGTCCACTGTTCAGGCATATTTCAAATCAGTTGAAGGAATTCTTCATGATACAGAGAGAGGTAGAAGAAGAAGTGCTTCACAGCATGCTAGGAAAATAATTTTTGATCCAAGCACACGTACACAACACCACCTTGCTAGAGCATTTTATATACACAGTCATTAGGACTTTTGGTTGCTGCGATTGGGGTGTAAGAGCATTGGAGCGCCTGGTAAAGCTTGAATTCCACCATTGTGTCAACGTGGTGATCACTAGGCTAAGCCACTACCCTTAGAATGGACTAGTAGTTGACGCCATCTGCATAGTGTCAGCCCTTCAAGATGAGACATTGGAGGAACTTGTGGCTCTTCTACGTGTAGGAATCATAAGAAACACTATGGGACTTTTTGCACAATTCCTTCAGTCACATGAGAACCTATTGTCACTTTCTCAAGTTGAACACCTCTAGACTATAATTGAGGGAATTCGAGTCCTGATGTTTTCCTTGTGTTCCTAAATGAAGATGTCTCTTTTTTTGTCTTTTTCCCACGATATGAACTTTTGTAATCGAATCAAACAAGTTTGTAGCGCCAATGCAATGTAAAGATGTACATATATATAAACAAAATATTCATTTTGATATCACTTTGTTCTTGTATGCATGGCTTCATTTGTTTCCTGTTCATATCATACCTAAAAATGTTGGTTTCTTTTTTTGTATAATGCATTGGTTATGTGAATTAAGCTCGCTGTTATTCCATTAATCGCTAGAAAGCTTTTAGGTGGAAAAATGGGCAATTTGTGTAACCTAACAAAACACCACTTAAATTTTGAACAATTAAAAAAATATCACCCAAAGGTATAACTTGCGAGGAAAGTTACTAACTTCGAACACATGACAACTCCTCATGTGGGTTATTAACACACACATGCCCATTTTCAAAGGAACAGTAAGTTTGAATAAGGTTATAAAAAACTTCCTAGCGAAAGTTGTAACAATACAAGCAGTGAAATGAGAGGTTCAAGGAACAAATGAAAACCCCAATTGAGGTCAAGAAGAACAACAAAATGCTGCTCAAACATGAGTTTAAGTAAAATTCCTAAGGCAAGATAAAATAGTCTAAAAAAATGGGTAAGGTCACGTTTATGCATAACAGTGGCTCTGATTGGGGACAAGGACTACAAAGGACGTAGAGAACCCAGTATGTAAGACCATTCCTTTCCATTGGGAATGGAATCAAAACAAGAAGGATAAAAAACCAAATAGCAAACTAAAAATGAACACACCAAAATTGCAATTATTTACAAGGCAGGACCAACCTGCCGAAAAAGGAAAGGAAAGGTAACAATCATACAAACCCATTCACCAGTTGGGAGAAGAATAACCCTTTCTTGAAAAGGCCCACCTTCCCATATAGTCTTCAAAGAAAATCCAAAAATATTGACATCCCAACATTGATACTAACAAAAATGTGACCAAAGTCAAACAATTTCCCAAAAAGACACTCCTCCCCAAAGATTTCATCCTGCTACCATCCTATCAGCACTAGACCATCCTTTATTAGCCAATTCCCACAGTCAAGGCTCATCAATCTAGGTATATCCAATTCTAACACAAGATTATGATTTCTAAATTCTTCTCTAACATTACATCTCTCAAGCATTCCCCCATGTTTTGAAGAGTCACTATAGGAAACAATATTCTCTTTAACTTCATTACACCTATCCTCAACCAAGCTATTTTCAAGGGAGATAATTACCTTAGGAAAAGCAGAGACTGATCTACTTTCACCTTCTAACTGTGCATCAATCTAGAAATTTTTTCCTTCCTCTAATGCAGAATTAGTAGTTTCCCCACCATCTCCTTGATCATGACCATTTTTAACTATTGATACACACAATTCAACCTCGGATATAAATTGACCATCAACTAAATATGCAAAGAGACGATTGTCATATACTTCAAACTCATCAAAATTGAAAAGAGGGTTAGGATGAATTGACCATTTCTCTTCCAATTGAGAGGTACCATTTGTGAGATCTCCATTTTCTCCCAAATGAAAACATGTATTCTCATCCACCATTTCTTCAAAGGAGAAAACTTCGTATTCAGGAATAGGAAGGGAATTTGACATTGGGTCCTTTAAATCAGCTTCAAAAAATAAGGAATTATCTTCGAAAGGAGAAGGAGAGGAAATCAGTGTCTTGTTATGTGTTTCATCATCTTCATCATCACTAGATGAGATGAGATCACTTTCAACCTCAAATGAGGTATATAAACTGAAGGCCTGATCACTACAATGTTGATCTCGTTCCTCATTGGGTTGTTGTATGCTATCAAAAATTGTTAGATTAATGTTTTCAGTAGTCGAGCGAGGTAACTCTACTTCTTCATGACTTTTAATTCAGAATTCATAGGACAACTTGAAACTCGCTTCAAAATTCACACTTGCACCTAGTTTCCATTTTCCCATGGCTATAAATCGTCCTCAACATTTACTACTTCTATTTGAGCTCTCTCAATCCCTTGAACTTTATCTGTTTTGAGGATTAATTGAATGTTAGGTTCCAGAGTAGAAATAAATATGTGGAACTGGATCTCCTCATTGGATCTTTCTGGAATAGGAATTTGTTAAATAGACCGATTGAAGCAGTAAACAAAATCCTTCATTGTTTCAGTTTTTTCCTTCAGGATCTAAAAGAAAAGTCACAGGGTGGTTGAGATCTTGACTGGGGTTTTATAATGTTGGAGGAACTTTGTTTTAAGGACATTCCATCTGGTAATGCTTCCTTTTTCAAGTCCTCTATACCATTTTTTTGCTTTCTCAATCAAACTATCAATGAAAATTCTTACAAAAAAATCC
>VDFB02322453.1:0-10569 GCA_007258455.2 Sequoia sempervirens
TCTAATAGCCTTTGTGCACATAGAAATCTGAGGGCCAAAGGGTTAAAGAAATATTTAAGAATAGAGGACAATGAGATGTTCTTAAAAGATTTATTTTGTGGAAATTTAGAGTAGCTTCTTTGCTTTGAATCTTTGATATAATTTGTTTCATTAAGGTTTGAGTTGATTTACTAACTTTCCACATTTCACACACACACAGGTAGATATTAAGGGGTTAAAAAAAGGGAGCCACAAAAATTAGTGTTGTTTTTTTCAAAAATACATCATAGCGTCTTGTATGCCTCCCTCAAAAGGTTAATTTCTTTTTGGTATTTTTAAAATCGCTTCAATGAGAAATTAGCTAACAACATGTAGTTTATGCTCAATTTTTTTGATAATTTTTTAATGAATATTTGATTTTTCACTAATTTTCAAAGTGGACACATCTTGAAAAATATAATTTTGTTCATGCTACCCCTATAATTTTTGAAAAATAATTGAAAATCATTTTTTTTAATATGTGTAAAATGGAGTCTAGTTTATAAAAATGTAATTTATTTGAAATTTCAATGAACAGTTAAAAAATACCAAACACTAGTTTTTGACAAAAAACAAACACACAAAAAAAGGAATTAAAGATGAAAGCCTTAACATTATCAAAATGTGAAAAAATCACATCGTTAAATAGTTAAGAGAGAGCCTAACATTACCTAGGTGTTCGATTTACTCAACCTTGAAACATGTGCAAACTTGATGGTTAGTGCATAACAAGATTATGTGAAATCTTGGAGAATATGCAAAAACACGTCTTTACACGTTGGGAAGGCACTCCAAGCCTTTGGTTTGGTATACCAAAGAAAATCCCAAGCCTAAGGCTTGGGAATTCCCAAAGCAAGATATAATGCAAGCGTGTTATAATGTGCTCTCGTTGCACGTCTTGTTTTATATTTTTCTCCCTTTTGCAAAATTTTGTTGTATGTTTCTCAAGCTTGACATAACGTGAGAAAAATATATTTTTTGAAATTGTTTATGTGCAAGTTTGTTAAATGTATGTTTGATGTATGTATGTATGTATGCCTTTATGTATGTATGTATGTATGTATGTATGTATGCTTCTATGTATGTACATATGTATGAATGTATGCTTGTATGTAGGTAGGTATGTATGCTTGTGTGTATGCTTATACGTATGTATGTACATGTATGCATGCATGCATGCATGCATGTATGCATGTATGTATGTTTGTATGTATGTATGTATGTATGTATGTATGTATGTATGTATGTATGTATGCTTGTATGCATGTATGTATTCTTGTATGTAAGGGATTTTTCTTTAGGGTATATAAGGGTGAGGGTATAGGTTATAGGGATGAGGGTTGAGGTTTCGGGGTTTAGGGTTTAAGGTATAGGGTTGAGGGTTGAGGGATTAGGGTAGAGAGTACAATTGAGGGATAATATTCAGCTTGTTAAGTGTATAATATTAAGTGTGTAAGGTATAGGGATTAGAGTTTAAGATATTGGGTTTAGGGTTTACGATATGGATTGATGGTATAAAGCATAGGGTGAAGGGTTGAGAGTGTATGGTTTAGGTTTTAAGTATAGGGTTGAGGGACAATATTCATGGTTTAGGGTATAAGGGTGAGGCTATAAGGTATAGGGATGAAATTTTTTGGGTGTAGGGTTCATGGTTTAAGGTGTAGGGTTCATGGTTTAAGGTATAGGGTTGAGGATTGAGGGATTAGGGCTTAATTATATGGTTGAGGGTATAAGGCATATGGATGAGGGTTGAGGGTTTAGGGCATAACTATAGGGTTGAGGGTATAGGGTATAGGGTAGAGGTTTGAGGGTTGAGGGATAATGTTCAGGGTTGAGTGTCCAAGGTTAAGTGTATAGGGTATAGGTCCAATAGGGTTTAAGATAATGGGTTGACGGATTAGGGATTAAGTATAGGGTTGAGGGTTGAGGTTGTAGGGTGTAGGGTTTAGGGTTTAAGGGTTGAGGGTTGAGGGTTGAGGGTTGAGGGTTGATGGTTTAAGGACAAGGCCAAGGGTTGGGAGGGTTTAATGGCTGAGGGTTGAGGGCTGAGGTTTAAGGGTTTAAGGGCTTAAGGGCTGAGGGCTGAGGCTCTGAAGGTTTAAAGGTTGAGGGATTAGGGGTTTAGGTTTAGGGCTTAAGGGCTTCATGGGGTTGAGGGATTAAGGTTTAAAGGTCAAGGATTAGGGCTTAAGGTTGGAGGGCTGAGGTATTAGGGCTTAAGGTATAGTGCTCCAGGGCTGGAGGGCTTGAAAGGCACAGGGTTTAGGGTTTAAGATTTAAGGGTTGAGCCCTGCTGGAGGCTTTAGGGAGCAGTCGAAGGAGGGTTAAGGATTAGGGTTTAAGGGTTGAGGGTTTAAGGATTTAGGTTTAAAGGTTCAAGGTTTAGGGTTTAAGGGTTTAGGGATTAAGGATTTAAGGGTTGAGGGATTAGGGTTGAGGGTTGAGGGTTGAGGGTTGAGGGTTGAGGGTTGAGGGTTGAGGGTCCAATTTATACGGTAGAGGTTTGAGAATTGAGGGTTGAGAGTTTAATGTATAGGGTAGAGGGTTGAAGGATAAATGGTTTAGGGGTTGAGGGTTTAAGGGTTGAGGGATTAAGGGTTTAAGGGTTTAACAGTTGATGGATTAGGGTTGAGGGTTGAGGGATTAGGGTAGTGGGTTGAGGTATTAAGGGTTTAAGGGTTGAGGGATAAAGTTTCTAGCCTGTTGAGGGTATTAGGGTGTAAGGGTTGAGAGATTAGGGTTGAGGGTTGATGGATTAGCGTTGAGGGTTGAGGGTATAGGGTTGAGGGATTAGGTTTGAGGGTCCAATGTATAGGGTAGAGGGTTGAGAATTGAGGATTGAGGGTTTAATGTATAGGTTAGAGGGGATTAAGGGTTTAAGGGTTGAGGGATTAGGGTGAGGGATTAGGGTTTAGGGTCCAATGTATAGGGTAGAGGGTTGAGAATTAAGGGTCGAGGGTTTAATGTATAGGGTAGATGGTTGAAGGATTAAGGGGTTGAGGGTTGAGGGTTTAATGGTTTAAGGGTTTAAGGGTTGAGGGTATAGGGTTGGGGGATTAGGGTTGAAGATTAAGGGTATAGGGTTTAAGGTATAGGCTTGAGGGATTAGGGTTGATGATCTAATGTATAGGGTAGAGAGATTAAGGGTTGAGGGATTAAGTGTTTAAGGGTTGAGAGATTAGGGTTGAGGGTTGAGGGATTAGGTTTGAAAGTTAAGGGTTGAGGGTCCAATGTATAGGGTAGAGGTTTAAGAATTGAGGGTTGAGGGTTTAATGTATAGGATAGTGGGTTGAGGGATTAAGAGTTTAAGGGTTGAGGGATTAAGGGATTGGGGATTGAGGGTTTAATGGTTTAAGGGCTGAGGGTATAGGGTTGATGGATTAGGTTGAGGATCTAATGTATAGGGTAGAGGGTTGAGAATTAAGGGTTGAGGGTTTAATGCATAGGGTAGAGAGTTGAGAGATTAAGGGTTTAAGGGTTGAGGGATTAGGGTTGAGGGTTGAGGGTTGAGGGTTGAGGGTTGAGGGTTGAGGGTTGAGGGTTGAGGGTTGAGGGTTGAGGGTTGAGGGTTGAGGGTTGAGGGTTGAGGTATTAGGGTTGAGGATCCAATGTATAGGGTAGAGGTTTGAGAATTGAGGGTTGAGGGTTTAATGCATAGGGTAGAGGGTGAAAGGAAGTAGGGTGAGAGGAAACAAATTCCTACACTAATCTAAGTAGGGGAGAGTTACAAAAAAAATCCTTTTAACACCTTATACAGTTATAGTAAGGAGAAACACATATAAAGAATGAGATAAAACAACAAGAACACATAAACAACAAACACCAGATATACATGGAGAAAACCATTTCGAGGAAATAAACCCACCCTCCAAAAGCATAGTACTACTATATTAAATCAAATAGAGGTTACAATGCAAATCCAAGTACAAATCTTCTTCAACAAGTGCTTCGAAACAAACACCTATTTTGGAGTGAATTTGACGGTACTTCATTACCTGCAAATAAACTATGCATTCCACAATGCAAGTCATACAATATATAGAGAATACAAGCCAAGAGAAGCATCTAGAAGAGGATGGGTGTCCAAATACACATGGCACAATATCCCACACCATAGACATGCATTTGGATACATGTGTGATATTCCCTTACACCCCTTACAACCGTCATAACATGCAATATTCTCTCTCCAAGATTGGGCACCCAAAATGTGCTCATAATTGCCTATGAAAGATGCCTTACAACTGCTATAAAATTTGTCATAAATCTTCCACAAGATTTGTCATAGAATCCATCATAATTGACCAAAATATCTGATTCTCTTACAACCTATCATAAGAAAACTTGGGTGCCAACTTTCTCCATGCATAAAGATGCCTTATGATGTATCATAGAAGCTGTCATAAGTCAAAGATTCCAAAGTGGGACTCCTATGTCCACTTGGGATGATGGTGTGTCATCTAGTCACTTCTAACGGGGATGCCACCTAGTCGGTGGGTCCCAATTTATGACATGACACCACATGCAATTAAACAATACAAATAAATAGAATAATACATTAAATTAATCAATACTAGGACTCTAAGGTTGAGATACCTTAATCCCAACAGAGGGTTGAGGGATTAAGGGTTTAAGGGTTGAGGGTTTAAGAGTTGAGGGATTAAGGGTTTAGGGGTTGAGCGATTAGGGTAGAGGGTTGAGGGATTAAGGGTTTAAGGGTTGAGGGTTTAAGGGTTGATGGTATTAGGGTTTAAGGTTTGAGGGACTAGGGTTGAGGGATTACAGTTGAGGGTGTAGGGTTGAGGTATTAGGGTTGAGAGATTAGGGTTTAGGGTCCAATGTATAGGGTAGAGGGTTGAGAATTGAGGGTTGATGGTTTAATGTATAGGGTAGAGGGTTGAGGGATTAAGGGGTTGAGGGTTTAAGGGTTTAAGGGTTGAGGGTATAGGGTTGAGGGTATAGATTTGAGGATCCAATGTATAGGGTAGATGGTTGAGGGATTGGGGTTTAAGGGTTGAGGGTATAGGGTTGAAGGATTAGGGTTCAGGGTTGAGGGTATAGGTTTGAGGGATTAGGGTCCAATGTATAGGGTAGAGGGTTGATAATTGAGGGTCCCTATGCATATTTTTATGATATCATAAATAACTATGTTTCACCATATCCTTTATTTAAAATAGTGAGACCATTGTCAATAAGGTGAACAATTGGATGCATCCCCTATTGAATTGAATGATCGAGTGTGACATATTGAGGATGATGCATATCATGGCTTATAATATATGACATAGTCAACAAAAATTTGAGTACTTATGAACTATATATTGCTTCATAGTTTAATAGGTGATTATTGGAATATTGTGTTAGTTTTAGTCTAGTTATGAATCCCATAACTATAGTGAATATGGCATAACAAAGGGATTTATTAGGATTTATTGTATCACGGCTAGATTAGAGTTTATATTTTACCATTGTATAGTGATACTTACTTGAGAATATGATTTGGTTTTGTATAGGATGATGTTTACTAGAGAAAAAGAAACACTAAAATATTTTGAACCCAATATATTTTCATATGAATTCCATTTCAATATCAAAACTTAAAATTTATGAGCAATATAGGAAATTATGTAATATTTAGTGTGAAAAGTAGTGTATGTTTTGGGGTATAATTGTGTGATCGTAAACATGAAATACTATGCACCATATTTTGATTGAATGAAAACTTCACAATGTATCTTCATTATTTAATAGTGGCTAAGGGTAAAGAAATAGTTTTGAGAAATACTTAGCCATAATATATATATATATAATACAATGTATTGTTGTAAAGGATCAATAAAGTTTATTGGGATAATAAGGTAAATAAATATATCAAATTAAACTATATCAAGGAATGGAGAGTCATGTTAGAAATATAAGTTAATGGATATAGGATATTTTAGCATTATTAAAAGGGATGAATGTTGACTTTAATGAAGATAGTGAAGTTGACATGTCTCATGATGAATAGATGTTCTACATAGTCATGTATGTGGATCAATGTCATATAGGATTTCAATGAATGATCAAAATCATACAAATCAGCCCTAAGTATTCATTTGTTGCCTAGACAATTGACTACAAGTTTTGTTGAAGAGTTGTGAAAATAACATAATCACATAGAACAATTAGGTTTGGTCAATGTAGGTCCCAAGAGGTAATACAATAAAGAGGTCTATAGAAGGTGGATAATTAATTGACACCACTACCTTATATTTTTGGAGGTCAACAACATGAACAAATGAAATTCATAGATTATGAGGTACATAGCAACCTGAAATCAAATTAATTAAAAAGTAAAAAGCCTACTTAAAAACTATCTAGAACCTTGATGTCATTAAACATTATTCAATTATGAAATATAATTTTTTTATTTTAAAATTAAAAATGTTGTATTACCTAAGTGAAACTTCGATGATCACCTCCACTACCAAGTGTTGTCATCAAAGGTCCAAGATTAACCTATTCAACATCCAAAATAAGATATAAGAATACCATTCACATAACATTCAACTATTCACATGTAATAATTATAACTATTTACTAATTGCATACCTCTATAGTAGACGTTGTCGTGTAATAGGGAGGTGGAGCACCGCTGAAAATAGGGTGAACACTGTTGGAAATATGTGCCTCAATCCCACAGGTTGAAACCTCTGAAAGGGTCAAGTCGGTGTGACATATTTTGTGTCTGGCCGACTAGCAGTTGACTCTTGTTGAACAGTTCAGGTCGCTATGACCTTGCTTCAGTCTCACCAAATGATCCTATCGCTATGACATGTTGTGTTCAGTATGTCCTCCTACCGAGTGGAGATCTCTGGCCGATAGGCCATTCATATCATATATCGGGGAGACCCTTGGCCGAAAGGCTTACTTCGGTGTGAGGTCCCATTGATAGCTAAAGTCTCGCCGACAACATTTTCTGTTGAAGCCTTTGGGGAGAGTCTTAGGTGTTCGGTAAGAAGTCTTACCGATAGGAATGTCTCTCTGACAGTATTCACTCGAGGTAACTCAAAGGTCTCGGGGAGAACTCTCAGCGACTAAGTGAAGTCTCACCGAAGGTGGAGGCTTCGGTATGAAGTCTCAGCGACTGATGACGTTCTCTCCGATGGGGATACACTTGGGGTCTTCGCGGTGACATAAAGACTTTGGTATGAAGTCTTAGCGATGGACATAAGTCTTGATGACTACTGTTTGGTGCTCGGTATGACTTAAGACTTCAGAGTAACTTTGAACCTCGGTATGATCTCCTAGCGAAAGCGTTATGTCTTGCCGACTGCTGATCACTTCAGAGAGAGTCTTAGAGCTCGATGTGATCTCTCAACGAAAGACGATTGTCTCACCGAATGGAAAAATCACGTCTATGTGACTTTGAAGCTTCGGTATGATGTTTCACCGATAGCGATAAGTCTTGGCGATAGCGATACATGTGATGATCGTCGGTATGAGGTCTTGGCGACATGGTGAAGTCTGAGCGATAGCTCTCTAGACTTGATGTAACATCTTAGCGATAAGGATGACTCTTGGCGACATCGATGGTTAAGTCTTGTGGCATCGGGGAGACACAGTTAGTGTCTCACCAACATGCCAACACAGGTTGATCACTTTGACCGAGAGAAGACCATCCTACATGGTGAGTCATTGGCCAATTAGAGAAGCCAAATGGGAACTGCTAGTAGTTGGAATGTTGTGGCTGTTACTGAGAGGAAGCTCGACAGACAGGGGCGTCATGGATTTACTCTGTAGTTGTAGATGGTGTATGGTTCGATGAATCAACGGATTTTTGTGTGGTTGTATGATCAGTGGATGAATTCTAATCTGTGAAGACTGTAACGTGAATGTTTTGTAACAAGGTTGTTCATGGTGAATGCTACTGTAAACTGACATCAGAAAGATAAGTCAGAACTCTGTTTGTAATCTTTATTACTATAATACAAAGTGACTTCTCTTGGTGTGGTGGGTTTTTCTCCCGTAAGGGTTTTCCCACGTATATCTGGTGTTCATATGTGTTTGTCTATTTCTATGTTTCAGTAATCTCTTTCTAGTGCATCTTAATTGGACTGTAATTGTAAAATTTAAAAGAGTCTCTGCATTCTTCCCTGAGGTTTTGACGTTAGGAGAGTTGCTTTCGCATCTAGCTTTCCTTACAAGTGGTATCAGAGCCTGGCCAGTTGTGTTATCCTTGTGGGTACATTGGGTTTTTTGTGTCAATTTCTGTTCAGTGGGAGTCTTGTAGAAGTTAGTTAATTCTAATTACAGATTGAGATGGCTAGCACGTCAAGAAAGATTAAAATAGAGAAGTTCAATGGCAGCAATTTTGAGTTGTGGAAACTTAAGATGGAAGATCTATTGGTTGATCGTGATCTTTGGATTGTTGTGTCTGGAGCGAAGCCTATAGGCATGAAGCAAGAAGATTGGGACCTTGCAGATAGAAAGTCTAAGGGGCTGATAAGGCTCTGTTTGGTAGAATCCGTTCTTCTCAATGTGCATGAAGAGAAGACTGCATCTTCCTTATGGAAGAGACTGGCATCTATTTATCAGGGGAAGTCTTTGGTGAATAAACTATTCCTGAGGAAGAAGTTGTACACTTTGAGAATGCAGGAAGGAGGGTCTGTAGCTAATCATTTGAACGCATTCAACATGCTGATTGCACAGTTAACATCTATTGGTGTGAAGATTGATGAAGAGGATTGTTGTATGCTGATATTGTGTTCTTTGCCAGATGCATGGGATCACCTGGTGATGGCTATTGGGAGTACAACATCTAGTTTCAAGATGGAAGATGTTGTTGCTTCTTTGTTATCAAAAGATCTGAGAAGAAAATATTCTGAGATGGTGAAGGAGGATCTTGCTATTAGAGGAAGATTGAAAGAGAAAGGCAAGAAGAAGGACAAGAAATCAAAATCAAAATCAGAGGGGAGATCAAAGTCTCCTGGCAAGAAGTCCAAGGTGAAGTGCTAGAACTGTGGGCAACTTGGTCATGTCCGAAAGGATTGTAAATAGGAGAAGAAGAAGAAGAAGAAGTATTCTTCCAACAATGATTCTTCTCATGGTGATGCAGACGCCTTCATTGCAGCCTTGGCTACGTAGGCATCAAATGATGTCTGGTTGATTGATTATGGAGCATCTTTCCACATGACATCTCATAGAGACTGGTTTACGAAGTATGAAGAATACGATGGTGGAAAGGTGTACTTGGCAAGTGATTCAACTTTGGAAATTGTTGGCCGTGGAAGAGTTAGAATTCAATTCCTTGATGGAAGAGTGAAGGGAATTAATGATGTAATGCTTATACTATGTCTGGATCGAAACTTACTTTCTGTTAGTAAGCTGAATGATATTGGAGTGCAAGCCACGTTCTCTAGAAATGGCTGCAAGATGACTAGAGGCTCAATGGTGCTAGCGAGGGGTGCTCGTATTGGTACCTTGTACAAGCTGGACGCACATGTTGTTCAATGTAACAATGTCTCTATAAAGTCACATAAGGCTACTCATGGAGGAAAAGAGAGAAATGTTCCTAATTGTGTAAACTCTATGGAAGTTAAAATTCCAGCAGAAAAGACTATGCTCTGACATCATAGGCTAGGCCACATTGGAGAGAAAGGTTTAAAAACCTTGAAGAATAAAAACCTAGTTGAGGGGCTAGAAGATTGTAACCTCGAATTTGAATTCTGTGAACATTGTATATATGGAAAACAACACCGTGTTTCATTTTATTCCAATCCTCATAAATCTTCTGGTTTGCTAGATTATATTCATTCTAATGTATTTGGTCCAAGAATGTTCCTTCTTTGTCTAAGTCAAGGTACTATGTATCGTTCATTGATGATTATTCGAGAAGAACATTTGTTTATTTTTTGAAAAGTAAATCAAAAGTGTTCAGTCGGTTTAAAGAATTTAAGAACCTTGTAGAAAATCAGACTAGAAGAAAAATAAAATGTTTAAGGACTGATAATGGTGGTGAATTTTGTTTTGATTATTTCGAGAGGTATTGTAAAGACCATGGGATTAAAAGAAATAAGACTACACCTTATACTCCACAGCAAAATGGAGTTGCAGAAAGATTCAATAGGACAGTGATGGAGAGAGCACAAATTATGCTGAGTAGTGCTGGCTTGGAGGAGAAGTTCTGGGCTGAGGCTGTTGCTACTGCATGTTACTTGATTAATCGTTCTCCAAATTCTGCTCTTGTTGAGAAAACACCTTTGGAAGCGTGGTCTGGTAAGAAGCCCTCTCTAAGACATATTCGTGTTTTTGGTTGTGAGGCATATGCATATGTGTCGTATGAGAAAAGATCTAAGTTGGAGAACAAGGCTGTCAAATGTAACTTTATTGGCTATAGTGTTGGCATAAAAGGATACAAGCTTTGGAATCCTGATACGGAGAAGGTTGTATATAGTAGAAGTGTAATCTTTCGTGAGCTGAAGCCTTCTAACTTGGATCTACAGTAAGAGACAAAGTCAGAAAACAATAAGGATGTAGTTGAAATTCCTCTACACTAGATAAAGATGA
>VDFB02322453.1:11521-42339 GCA_007258455.2 Sequoia sempervirens
AACGATAGCTAAAGTCTCACCGACAACATTTTCTATTGAAGCCTTCGGGGAGAGTCTTCGGTGTTCGGTAAGAAGTCTTACCGATAGGAATGTCTCTCTGACAGTATTCAATTGGGGTAACTCAAAGGTCTCGGGGAGAACTCTCAACGAATAAGTGAAGTCTCACCGAAGGTGGAGGCTTCGGTATGAAGTCTCAGCGACTAATGAAGGTCTTGCCGACGGGGATGCACTTGGGGTTTTCACGGTGACACAAAGACTTCGGTATGAAGTATTAGCAATGGACAGAAGTCTTGCCGACTGCTGTTTGGTGCTTGGTATGACTTAAGACTTCAGAGTAACTTTGAACCTCGGTATGATCTCCTGGCGAAAGTGATATGTCTTGCCGATTGCTGATCACTTCAGAGAGAGTCTTAGAGCTCGATGTGATCTCTCAGTGAAAGATGATTGTCTCACCGAATGGAAAACTCACGTCTGTGTGACTTTGAAGCTTTGGTATGATGTTTCACTGATAGCGATAAGTCTTGGCGATAGCGATACATGTGATGATCGTCGGTATGAGGTCTTGGCGACATGGCGAAGTTTGAGCGATAACTCTCTGGACTCGATGTAACATCTTGGGGATAAGGATGACTCTTGGCGACATTGATGGTTAAGTCTTGTGGCATCGGGGAGACACGGTTAGTGTCTCACTGACATACCAACATAGGTTGATCGCTTTGACCGAGAGAAGACCATCCTACGTGGTGAGTCATTGGCCAATTAGAGAAGTTGAATGGGAACTGCTAGCAGTTGGACTATTGTGGCCGTTACTAAGAGGAAGCTCGACAGACAGGGGCATCATGGATTTACTCAGTAGTTGTAGATGGTGTCTGGTTCAATGAATCAACAGATTGCTGTGTGGTTGTATGATCAATGGATGAATTCTAATCTGTGAATACTATAACGTGAATGTTTTGTAACAAGGTTGTTCATGGTGAATGTTGTTGTAAACTGACATCAGAAAGATAAGTCAGAACTCTGTTTGTAATATTTATTACTGTAATACAAAGTGACTTCTCTTGGTGTGGTGAGTTTTTCTCCCGTAAGGGTTTTCCCACGTATATCTGGTGTTCATATGTGTTTGTCTTTTTCTCTGTTTCAGTAATCTCTTTCTAGTGCATCTTAATTGGACTGTAATTGTAAAATTTAAAAGAGTCTCTGCATTCTTCCCTAAGGTTTTGATGTTAGGAGAGTTGCTTCCGAGTCTAGCTTTCCTTACAAACACTATGACCTTGAAATTTTATTATAATCATTCAGCTAATTTAGTTAATATTGCATTTCAAAAATGAAATTTAATAAATTAAATTAAACGAACTTGATATTTACTTGACTATCAAGGTCAAATGTGTCATTCAGAAGGGCATCTTTCATAACCATCTTATCAGTTGCAGATGTACCCTGGGCACATGCATCCTGACTATCCTGAGGATCATAAACATAGAGTGACCCACAAGCTTGACATAAATGAGGTGGAACTTGACTCCTTGAACACTCACCTGCCTCACCTTGTGCTAGAGGACTAGTATGTTGTATGATGCTCTGAGTGAGGGAACTAGTTGACGTCAATGTATCCACCTTAGCACTCTCCTTCACAATGGAAGGGATAGTCACATGCTCATACATTGTTCTAGCAAGTGGTCTCGCTGGTCGTTGTGCGTCAATACATACCCCCACTCTGTCATGTGCGAAGCCCCCACCTCTACCCTAGAACTCCCGCATGTCAAAATAGTTTAGGATTTTATTGAGGACAACTCACAATAGAGTTTCCTCAAAAAATATTATGGTACCTCATTTTTTTTGCATGGAGGATGGTAAAAAACCATCCACCACCTTTCCCAAAAATAGTTCTTTATCCCTTGGTGGTTGCACCAATGGATAGGGAACTTCTTGCATGTAGGATGTAAGGGTTGATTCATTTTAGGGTTCTTGAATAGTGCACACAAGTCAGATTTCATAATTTTTTTTATCTTTAACTTGTTTATATGATAATTTTCCTACATAAAATTATGTAAGCTCTGAAGTCTCTTCTTGGACCAACTATTTATTTTATTGCTAATTAAATCTACATGAGATATTATGGATTGAAGTGATTGAGCAAGTACGGTTCTATATGAGGTTATGCCTAAAGGATCTCTCAACCTTTCAATTAACTCCTCAATTTGTTTTTGGTTATTTTCAATTTGCCCCATTAAATTTTCTTGTGTTCTTGGAGCATGATGAGGAATTGTTGGAGGTATTTGTTGAGGTTGTTCTTCAACAGGGATTTGAGCATGAGGTGAATTATGATTTTGAGGAGGATTTGAGGGTGCATTAATAATTCCTAAAAATTTAATAAATTTACATAAAAAACATATTCAATCTACCTATTTAATACCAAATTCACACCAAAAACAACAATAAGTTACTCCTTTGACCTCTTCGACATCATGGAAATTTTTTGACAAAGCTTTGGCAAAAAAATGGAGCAATTTTTGGCTTCTTGGAATGTGAGTGTGTCTTGGAGGGTTTTTAGGCCGCAGACTAACTTGCAACAATAGAAAATAACAAACGATACGAAGTTTGCTTTTTTTTTTTGCTTAAATAAGCCATAACGCGAGCATGTTATAGCTTTTTGAATTTTGAAAGTGGGGTGGCCACTTTTTGGCCCCCCATCTTTCTGCACCCGCCCTATATTTCCTTATTTTAAGTTCTCTACCACATGGCTTGTTCCCCTTCACATGTTAAGCACTCTTCAATGTGATGAGTCAAGATTTCTATTATCTACTAGACTTAATATGATTGCACAATACCATTGATTAAGGTACATTTCATGATAAATGACCAACATCTTCCTTCTCTTCAAAAATTTTAACCATCATAATCTCATCCTAGTTTCTCAATATCACACATGAGCGATTTATTTAATGATATTTTTATAAATTTGAATGTATTTTCTTTAGTTGAATACATTATGAACCTGAAAGAGATCTCACTTTTCTAAATTCTACAATGTTTTCTAATTTATAAAGCCTCACAATTAAGTAAATAATTCACATGAACATCTTTGTTACATGTAAAGGTGACAATTTTTGTGCTAGAATGCTTGTTCCCCTTCACATGTTAAGCACTCTTCAATGCGATGAGTCAAGATTTCCATTATCTCTTGGACTTAATATGATTGCACAATACCATTGATTAAGGTGCATTTCATGATAAATGACCAACATCATCCTTCTCTTCAATTTTTTTAACCATCATAATCTCATCCTAGTTTCTCAATATCACACATGAGCAATTTATTTAATGATATTTTTATAAATTTGAATGCCTTTTCTTTAGTTGAATACATTATGAACCTGAAAGAGATCTCACTTTTCTAAATTCTACAATGTTTTCTAATTTATAAAGCCTCACAATTAAGCTAAATAATTCACATGAACATCTTTGTTACATGTAAAGGTGACAATTTTTGTGCTATAATTTATCCTAATTTTAGAGAAGTGTTTTCATTCACCCTCAATTTGATTCATAATGAATGCAAGTTTTTATGCACTAGTTGAGGCCTCTTTATTCTAGGTATGTGTGTTCTAGGTCTTTATACTTATTCGTTTATTTTCCTATTTAGTTTAATAGTGTTATTCAATGATTAGGTAAGTATTTGGACTTGAAATTCCTAATAATCATATTATTCTCCACACGTATTCATGTTTATTGTGTTGACATCCTATACCTATATAACAGTTCTAAAAATTGATATCCCAAGTTTCTTTAAACCTTAGTCCTTCCAAGTTAATCCTTTCTTGTAAAAATGTTCTCTAAGAATTAAATTATCCATGGCTTTACCAAAGAGCTTCCATTGGATACAAATATATTTAACAAATCAATTAGGAAAGGGGTCTTGATTGACCATTTAGAGGATGCAATGGTATTATTAGAGACCCTTTGACTATAGGAGTGGCTAGGAATTATTCAAGATATTTTTTAAGAATTCATTTAAGGAAATCCTCTTGTGAATTGTCTATATATTTTTATCTCAAGGTAAGGTATTTCAACCCAAATTCACTATTTAATCCCTAAGCTTATTAAATAAGAAACAAATATGTATGACCCTAAAACTCATATTATGAAATATGCACAAGGAAACACATTTTTTACTATAAACATAGAGGCATTCCATTTGGATCTCAGTGGCCAAGAAATGCTAATTATATAGACCCTATGCATAGAGTACAATAAGGATACATTTATTTACAAGGCAAAGTGGTTTCCATAGTATAAGATAAAGGGGGAGGACCAAAAACTTGAACCAATACTTAAAGATGAATTGGAACCCTTAGATATAGATTATTTTGAAGGTTATTTCAAGGCTACATACTAAGACATTTTCCAAGTTATCAGAATTGGCACTTAGAAAAGATGCAAAAAGGGATTATGATCTTGGCTTAACATATTAAACATGATCATCTTCAATATGATAACTAAGGCCAAACAAGATCTAGTGCCTAGAAGAGAGTATGCTAGGTTGAAGAGGAATAAACCATGTACACAATAGAAAGTGAATTTAATTTTGAAGTGAATCTAAAAGGCATGATCCTTAATTAGGAAAGGATATTAGTAAGATAAAGTACATGTTTGCTACTTATAGGATGGGTAATTACCTCCACTATTGCACTTGAAACCCTGATAAGAAGAAGATGAGGATTATAGATTTCAAAATATTGAGAAAGCCAAAAGGTTCTATCCTAACTCATGATATAATCCTAATCATAAAACCTTGGAAATATGGAAAATTGATCTTGATCACAACAAGACCCAAGTACATGATGACTCATAGAGGTTCATAAGGAAAATGAAATAAGCACGTCACTTTTTTTTAGACTGCAAGAATCGATGTGCCACAAGGACGGGGGGACTGGACCTTGTGACCCCTTGCTTGCAATAGTATGCTTTAGCCAATCGATCTAGGGAGCTTGCCCCTAAAAAAACACATCACTTAATAGCTGAAAATCTAAATATTTTGTATACTATAACTTAAAAAAATTAATAACAACCACATCTAAAAAAATGGCTCTAAAACTTACTCCTTTGTTTTTTGAGAGAGGGAGAGAGTAGGAATGGGGATTAACAATGTAGGGGGACCTTTGTGTCCAACACCACTTGAAAAAATCTATTGGGATGGCCTTGGGTGGTACATCAACTACCTTGATTTGTTCTTTGGTGGGAGGTTCCAAACCTTGGAAGGATGCCCTTTTGGGAAAATATTGGAAGGCCCATGTGCGTAGTATTATGTATGTTGTTCCTAAGCTATTAAATTTAGAAGAAGGCATAAATATTAAGTTGTTTTATTCTAGGGTTAACATGATCATATCATCTATGGACAAATCTTTGGTGGGAATGTTTTTTGTTCTCGCCCAAATATTAATCTAGTTAGAAGATGGCCCTTTGACAAGTGGAAACCTAAGGTTTGTGCTATTGTAAGTGCTATGTCGAGAGGGATGTTACTCTTCAAATTTAATCTACATGAATATATTCTTAGGGTTCTTACTGTAAAGCCATGAATTTATGGAATTAATAATTTCTCACTATGTAGATGAAAATAGGGTTTTAATCCCATGGTAGACTTGAAAAAATTACTCTTGTGTGGGTTAGGCTCCCAAGCTTCCCTCTTGAATTTTGGGATGATGATACTTTTGCTTGGATTGCTAACTCCTTTGGAAATATTATCATTGTGGACAAAGTAATGAAGAAATAAACTAGGTTGGTTTATGTTAGGCTTTGAGTGTTAGTATATATATTTTTAAAAGTTCATCCTAATCTTTTCATTTTGGATTCTAAGTATGGAAAATGGACTCAACCCATTTAGTATAGAAAATTAAGAATTTTTTGTAAAATTTTCTCAAAATTAAGATATTTGGTAACTCAATGCACTACCCCAATAAAAATGGCCCAAAAGGTTAAGGGTCCAAAAAAAGAATTTGAAAGGATTGACATATATATCATAAGGTTACTCCTTTTAAAGGTCTTATCAATATTATCACTTCCCCAAAAGGAGAGTCAAAGGATTCAACTGTGGAAATTCCTCATGAGAAGTTGAATAAGTTTGCTATGGACATTCAGTCACTTGAATAGTAGACCAATAGCCACTTGAATAGTCAGTTAAAAATAATTTTTTTATAGAATTAGACAAGTATATCATTGGGGAGAAGGAAGAGGTTGAATTTAAATAATCACACAAGGAGTAGTTTAATAGGAAATTGATCAATACCTTTGGAGAAAATGAGAAGAGTGAATTATCACCTTAGGAAGAAATGATTATGTTGGGCGAGATCCAAAAATCTGATTTCATTGAAAAATAAAATAGGGATGACATTGGGCATGGGGAAGATCAACCTCCATTTGAGGATAAATAAAATTCAATGGGAGGTAATGAGGGGATTATGGATACTCAACAGACAATTAAAAATAATAATAGGGAGTTCACTAAGTTGGAAGGAATTTCAAGTGAACAACTATCTCCTTCCAATTTTAAATAGGACTCCTCCAAATGGGTAATTGGGAGCAGTAGTCATAGCATTAGACAAGTCACCATTATTATTGATCAACAAGGGTGGTCAAACCTATGTAGAAAAGGAAAAGGCTCTAATAAGAATTATATAGATGTGGGGGTAGATATTAAGGCTAGAAGGACTACTCATATAGAGACAAGACAAAGAGAAGTAGAACTCAAGAAATAGCTAATGAGAGATAAAAAAATATTGGAAGACTAAAAAATGATAATTCTCACACAAAACCCTCATTATAGTTGTACCAACAAATGTTCCAAGAGGAAATACATAATTTTGACTACAATATTCCCCTAAATCGCTAGAAACAACCGTGGAGACATACCATTACAAAATATGTACAGTATAAATTTATTGCTATACTATTACAAAGCACATCCCTTCATTTATAGTTTAGACATTCATATTTTTATAACCTAGAACACTCTATAGACTTTACTAGACCCAAAAATTAGTTTAGCAACCAACCATTTATATAAATAAAAAAACTAGTGCATGTAGATCTACTATTATAGTACCCAAAATTTACATGGAACCCTTCAAATGATAAAAAAATTTATGACATGAGAAAACCCATCATCCCCTACCCATAATTGTTCATGAATCATGATCCACATTTTAAATAACATTAAAAATATCAAGATATGAGTTAAAATACCATGGGAAGCAAGGAGGAACATAATTCAGACCTAAAAATCACTTTTACATTTTAAATGACACCTCTAGATCTAGAGTGATAAGGAATGCCAAGTTGTGACATTTGTTGCAAATGCAACTAGGATATGGCATGCAAACATTGGGTTGTGAAACCCTAACCACTGGACATCAAGTGTAATATGAGTCACCTTATTTTTTTTCCTTTGAATTTGCACCTTTTAGAATAAATATGTTTTTTGGGCATAGTTAGGTTTGATTCAATGGAAGTAGAGCTTCATCAAATCATTTATGGCATTCTAGGTCATTTTATCCTTCTCATTGTAACCTACATGAAAATTCACACCCTTTTGATGAAAAATGGTTTTCGGGTGGAAAAAATCATTTTCTAGCCAGTGTTACTACATTAAACTTAGTCATAAATGACCTTCTAGATATGCAAGCAAGTAGTTGAGTTTGAATAGAAGAAAATGTGAGAGTTTTAGACTACAGAGGTCAAGAATACCTCATACTTGTGGTTGGAACTTTAGAGATCAAGGGTGATGAGGAACCCATACCATTAAGGTATGTGGAAAAATGGAAGTCCAAACAAGCAATCCTAGAAGGATAAGAGAGTGTTCTAATATCAAGGGTCAAGGGTTTGGAACACCTTATGACATGTATCTGAGGAGAGGAAAAGTTGATTATCCAACTCTGAAGGAGTACTTAGAAGAAGGTTCAGAAATCAAGGGATTAGAGTTGGTGGAGAAGGCATGATAAGAAGGGAACATACAAAAGTCTAAAAAATAGATTTAGGAAACTTTCAAAGGGTGAGGAATCTAGATGTTGGAGATGACATGGAAAATATACTCTAGTAGAAGGAAGCCCGCAACTTTGACTCTAATAAAGTACTTTAGGAAAAATCAAGCTAGGAGTTAGAAATTAAGGAAGGTCTAAATGAGGTGGTCTAAAAGTCTAGCCCAAAAGACAAAAAAATTAAATGGCAAAGGAATAGGAGGTTGGGGGTGAGGGAAAAGATATACCGAGATGGAAAATTCTAATGGGTTAACAAAGGAATAGAGAAAAGGAGAGGATGGGTAGAGTGGTATATAGGGATAGAAAAATCTAAATGTATAACAAAAATAAAGGAAATTCAAACCTAGGAAAAAAGGCATGCCCACATGAGGAATTTTAAAACTTTGATAACTACCCAGACTTGAAGAATTTACTAGAGAATACCTTGGACTTAGAACATTGTGGATTTCTTGCAACTTTTAGTACATGAGGGATGACATAGGGAAATGCTTAGGCACTTGTAATAACTAAGGACCAACAATAATATTTCTCAGATCAATTATTAATGGTGGGCCAAAAAGGGTCAAGACATGCAAAAGGGAAGGGACCTAAGAAAAATTTGAAACTATAGGATTAAGTCCCAACATTCCCTATGTCTCATCTGAAGGATTCCCTTTGGTTTGATATTTTAAATATAAATGCGCTTGTATGCATATTCTCCAAGACTAAAATAAATTATTTATGTGTATTTAAATGCCCACTTGTCATATATGCTAGTTAAAGTCACTCTTCATGAGGGTGGATTCACATAACATAAGTTGATCCAACCCATCCATAGGCATTCACTTATTCATAAAGGGGAGTTGGTTGTGCATTATAGAGACCTTCAACCAAATAGGTCACCCTTATTTGGAACTCCTTCTCCCACTCTTAATTTTATGTTGTAACCTCATCTCCTTTTCTAACCCTTATCATCCTTCTATTCTTTTTCCTTTAACTAGTTAGTTAGGATAGGATAGTCACCAAAGTAGTTTAATGTTTTGAATCATTTTTAGTGGGAGCATGTGTTTAGATATTTTAGATGTAGGTGTATAATGCAAGAGTAATCTATCCTTCTCTAAAGGTTCCTATGTAGTTATTTAAGAGATTGTTGATGTATAGGTTCCATATGCTATTTGAGTTTCTTGGGTACCAACAAGAGCAATGGGTGCAATTTATATTTTTGTATCTAGTAATTGGTGACCATGGCCATAAGGTTCACACATTCAAGAGGCCTAATGTCCATGCCCCTTTATAAGTATGAGGATTCCTTCTTGTCTCCTCTCTATGAGAGATTTCCCCAACATTTATAGTTGACAATCCATTGTGAACATATTGATTATCTAAGAAAACATACATATGATAATACACTAGTTTCATGCAAAAAATGGCTTAAGTTACTAGTCACTTGGAGTTTGAAATGAATTCCTTAAACTAAATCAATGTTCATACAATTTTTAATACATTATTACATGTTCAATAACCTCTATATGGCTAAATGATAATGTGCATTTCATGTAGATGATTAATAATTATCATTTAAATTTAATAAATTATTTTAGGCATGGTTACAACTTAAAGTTCTAGTTGGGATGATTATATGTGCAAGGATTGCAAGTAACTTAACTATGGGCTAAAATTGAAGACCTGATGTGATCTTATGGGAAAACTAGGCATTCAAAGGAGATTGTCCCTCACTAATAGCTTATTTTTTGAGACTTTATACTTGAAGTTATTCCCATTGTTTCTCCAATAAGAATAATCCTTTCATAATGATTGCTTATCCATAACTAATATTTTCATGGGATGAAGCTTGGTCTAGCTTCTCTCACTATAATTTTTTATTTCATTCCCTATACAAAGAATCAACATTAATTCTTTGGGAGAATAGTACCTAAATCTCTAAATATCCCTACAAGGAATTTGAATAATTGATGAATAATCCAAGGAACATATTTTAGGTCATTCTTAGGACTCAAGAATTTGATAATGAATTATTCTTTCTTTCTAAACTACATAATACCTTCAATTCATTCTCTTAGAGTAGAAATCTATAAGAGATACTCAAATGAACTTCTAACTAAATTATTTTTGAGAAAAATGTGAAGGCTTCCTACTCCTTATATAATGTAAGAATCCTCATTGAAATCATCTCCATTTTCTATTTGTGTGACTATTGTAGCAACTCAATTTAGTTAACACAATTCTAATTTTTGTTAGTTTTTAGACTAGTATTATATTATTCCTTTGAATTTCTCTAATTGGACTACTTATCCCTATGACTACTAATGTGAGAATCCTTTCATTATGACTTCTTATCAGGTCTATGATTGCTAATGTAAGTACCTAATTGATTAGTGATGAAATTAAAGATGAAATTTCTTATCACACCATCTTTAATTTCATTACTAATCAATTGAAGAGGATGTGATCTTATGGGAAAACTAGGCGTGAAAAGGAGAGTGTCCCTCACTACTATCTTAATTTTTGAGACTATATACTTGAAATTATGCAAACCATTATTTTTTCAATAAGAATAATCCTTTCATTATGACTACTTAGCTAATATTTTCATTATGACTACTTATCCCTAGCTAGCATTACATCCTTAATTTCGTTAGTAGTCAATTAGGTACTTTCCTATCTTTAAAGTATACTTGAAAGTTCAATGTACAATAAAATTAAGGGAGCTCCTTTGTTGAGCACAAATAAAGTTCAATGTACAATAAAAGTAAGGGACCTCCTTTGTTGAGCACAAATCTTCTTGATGAATAAAGAATTCAAAAATTATTTAACGTTTTTTTCTAAATTTATGCACCAACTCCTCTCATTCTTCATCCATAAGCTAGTTAGTATTTATAATTGTTTCAAATTTATTCATGCTAGTTTCATATTTGACATCTAGCATTACCTTTATTTCTTTGATAAAGTTGTTCATCCTCACTTTGAAGGCCATAACCTTATCCACATGATGGTTCGATACCATTGGATTAACTTCATAATTGGTGAGGAGTGCATTGAAAAACAAAAGGACTAAATTATTGAAGTCTTTTGTCCAAAATTGCATAGCCCATTTCACCACATTAATATCTATAATATTTGAAATGCCTAAATCTATCAAACCTTTCCTTCAAGTCAATTTTTAGTTGATTTATAAATGTTACAATGTCATATAACAAATTACATCCTAATAATTTACTCTTCAAATACCTCAAGAAAGGTAAAACAAATCAAAGTCTAGAAGCAAATTACTGACTGTGATTTGTAATAGACCCCAAGGAAGTACCAAAAACTCTTCTCAAGCTAGAATCGATTGATTTTTATCCATATCTCGTTTTTTTTTTCTTCCACATTGATAAACTCTTTTGATTTGCTCTATCTTTGCACAATTGGTCATCAATTAATAAACGCACGATGTTCTACTAAATATAGACAATGGTTTGCTTTCACAAGCTAAAAAGTCGTTAAAAAACGCATGCTGTTCTACCAAATATAGACAATGGTTTGCTTTCACAAGCTAAAAAGTGGTTACAAACACTATATTCTATACTCAATCAACTGAATTTTTGGCCATTTAAAACTGATTCATAGTTATTTGGGCTTTGACGCTACGAGATCAAGACATTTCCGACCATGCACGTCAGTTCTGTCTACCAGTAGGCAATCCCAAGCAAACCTATATAAAATGCCAAATGTCGAACAGGGCAGCATGTGATACCACTTCTCTCTTAGTATCATACCATAAATATCTTCTCTACTCATATCAAGACAATGTGAGGTCATGCCATGGAGAGAGTATTGAGACATGGAAGGGAAAGTAAGATTGCAGAAACAGTCCAGGTGATAAACAGAGTAAATGGAAATTTTAAGAATGAGGATGTAAACCATCTCTCTCCAAGGAAGCTGTAGCCATGGAAATAAGGAGCCTTGCTTCCATCAGAGATTCATTGGATGTTCTTGAAGACCAACTTTATTGTCTGCAGGGTAGTATAGACAATAAAATGACTGCAGGATAGTATAGACAATTAAATGACCTTTCACAAAGTTTCATGCCTATGTAGACAATGAAGGAAAATAAATTAATTTTACCACTCAATTTAGCAATTTATTCAATGTATTTAGACAGCCGCGTCTTGTTAAGAATAAAAAAAATTATTCATCCTCTTCAATTCATTCACTTCTGCATTTTACCTTGGTAGTAGCATTTAACTTGCTCATTTGATTAGTTTGCAATTGAAATTTGAGTACTCCTTAGAACCAGACATTTCGCTACCTAGCACTTATAATTTCTAATTTTTGTTTGCTACAGATGGTGGGCTGATTTAACATTTCTTCCTCACGACATTGTCTTATCCATCATTTTTCATATATAGTGTTTCTTTTGTCTTTTTAACACTCTAAAGCAGGTCTAAATAATAAAATAATAACAGCAAACAGAACAAAAACAAATTATAAATGACTAAAAGAAATTATCTTGATCTAGCTTTATATTACATACAATCCAATAAGTTACAACAACATTCACAATGGACAACCCCATATTCATACTTGGAACCTCTAAGATTTAGAAGCTTCTAATATTCTTAAAAACTCTAAAACTGAAATATTCTTTTCCTTGAATAACTTTTAGTTGCTTCTAGTTTTTAGAAGGTTCTAGTTCTTCTAGAAACATCTTATCACTTTCTAGACCATCTTATTCTTTATCAAACACTCATTTTTCTTTTCCTTTTTATCATCGAGGTAAAAGTTTAAAACAAAACAAATTTTTAGTGTATAATAGTGTGATTAAAATGTTTTTGAATTTAATTGGGAAATAGTTTTTTCATTGATGATTATATTCTGTGATTCATTAAGATGAGAAAAGCTTTAAGTAGATTGTAAAACCATTCTTAAAAGGAGGAGACTTAGTTCTACAATCTAAATAAAGTTTTTTCTAATCATAGCGATGGAACATAAAATGTGATCTAAAATGTACATACAAAAAACTATTTTACAATTAAATTAAAAAATATTTTAATCATGGCGGAGGGGAGGAAGGAGCTAGGGTTTCATCGATACCAGGATCCACAAAGACCTGGAAGAATCTATAATCCATGGCCTTACAGACAGAGACCTGGTTTACACTTTCATAACACTACATGGCATCCACCGAAGCAAGCATGGAAGGCTCCGAGAAGTAATACGCGAGAAATCCGAAACCCTGGTAAAGAGAGGTCTTATCAACAAGCTTTTGATACAAGAAATAGATGGGGTTTTGTAGTAATGTGTATGAATGGTCTAATTGATTTTAAGAAAATAGAAAATAAATTCTGGAGGTCGAAACTTCAAGGCGTAGAACAACAACTGAAAATGGTAAGCCCTAACTATGAACACACAACGGTTGTTTCTTTAATGGTTGACAATAAAGATTGGAATGAATTTGTGAGTCATTTAAGAGATAGATCATTTTATATGAAGTGGAGCAGGCCTTGGCCAACTTTCAGAAGGGTTAGGAATTGGTGTAATGAACACTGGGGTGAAGCATGTATTTTGAAAACCCTTCCCAATGGTTTCTATTTAGTTATTTGTCTAAGTGCTAAAGACAAGGAATGGATCCTCAATAGTGGTCCTTTTCTAATGGGGGGTAAGGGATTCTATATAAAAGATTGGGTTATGAACTTTAACCCCAATATTGAAGCTATGGAGGAGTTGCCGATATGGATAAGGCTTTATAATCTTCCCCATGAATATTGGGATCTGGAAACCCTAAAATCTATTGAAAATAAAATGAGGGCTTTTGTAAAGGCGAATGAAGCTTTAGATAGTAAGGAGTTTAGTATGTATGCCCGTATTTGTATCCTTTGGCAGGCGATACATCCACTCCCAAAAATGGTGGAATTGAAATCAGGAGAAGGAATTTGGAAACAACCGATTGAAGTAGAGGAAACTATTGAAACTTGCTTAGTTTGTAAAGGAGTTGGATGTGCTCTATAGGTGATTGCATTCAATTCACAAAAGGGAAGGATCTGGAATATAATGCTTTAATATATTTATTAATGGTAAGGGAAACTGCAATCTAGATGGAGGATTGTGGCTTGTTGGAGTCTCTAATGCATAGACAGTTTCAATTTGCTAGGGGTGTTGAAACCTCAGACTATTCTGAGGTAAGTAGTGGCTCATGGTCGATGAGAACAGAGGTAGATTTTCTGTTGAACAAAGAAAGATTAGGTGTAACTGGTGAAAAACCTGATGGTTTTGAGGATATTGAAACTTTTAATACTCAGGCAGGAGATGACTCTCAGAAAGAGAGGGATTTGATGAATGAAGATGATCCTGTTTTTATTAGGGCGAAGAAATATTTTGAGATGTCTGGGAGCAAAAATATTGTTGAACTTGGTGAGATGTTTGGAAGTGGACTACAAAATGAACGGATAATTCCAGAATCCTTAGAGAAGGCTTTGAAAAGGGGGGAGATTTGGGATTTAGAGGTCAACAAAGAAGAAAGATTTCTGCAGCAAAGGTTTTCCCCACATTGTGATAGAAGTGCAATCCTATATAGTCAAAGGGCAGAGAAACCAGGCGAGGATGTGGCAGTGAACCTTCCTTGTGAGGAAAAAATATTTTTAGTAGTTGATCACTCTTCCACTTTAGTTGAGGGCCTTAAAGATTCTACAGGTAATGAGCTAGCCTTAGTAAGGAAAAATAACTTCTCTCAGGACCAACAAGAGGATCAACAGTTCTGTCTTGAGGAGGAAAGGCCTGATTTGGAGGATCCCATTTTTAAAGACATTCAAATCCAATTAGAAATTTGGATAGTTCTTTTGAGGAAGCTAGAGAAAGATGAGATAGTTTTGAGGATTTGGAATCAGACTCCTCACTAGAAGATGACACAGGGGGTTGTGATGATCTAGGCATGAATGTTGAAGTAGGCATAGTGGAAAAGAGATCTCTAGAACAATCTATGGCAAAACAAGCTAAGGTTAAAATTGGAGAGAAGAATAAGAGAGGGAGGAAATTGGTGGGAGCAAAATTGGAAATGGCTGACAGTGCAGCTGGGAAAAGAAAACTTAGATCGAGAAAAGGCTATGCCTTTTCCCAGGGACAATGAAGGTCCTTTCGTGGAATGTCAAGGGCTGCAATGCCCCTAAAAAGATTCATTTGATCAAGAGATGTCTTGATCAAACGAGACTGGATGTTGTTTTGCTTCAAGAATTAAAACATAGTGGGGATGATATTGCCTTGTTTAGTAGACACTTTAGTAGATGGAAATGTAGCATTGTTGAAGCTAATGAAGCTTTTGGAGGAATAGGGTTCTTATGGAAATCTGATGTTGTGGAAATTCAGGTCATTAGACAGGAAAGGTCTTGGCAATGGGCTAGTATTAGGTCCAAACAACTACAGGCCAGTTTCTTTATTATAAATGTTTATGGTCCAAATAATCTTTGGTGAAATAAGGGATGTTTGGAAAGTCATTTTGGAGGTCCTCACTTTGGAGGAAGACAATATGTTTTTGTTAGGGGAAAACTTTAATGCAATTTTGAGGCCTTCTAATAAAAAAGGCGGGCTTGGATGGATGAGCCAAAAGCAAAAAGACTTCAATGACTTTGTGACTAGTAATGGTTTGATGGAAATTCAATTCAAAAGTGGTGATTTTACTTGGACTAATAGGAGAAGCGGATTCCTAAATATAGCTAAAAAATTAGATAGATTCTTCCTGGCAAGGAATTGGGCAGCTTTCCAGTGGGAATATAATGCTGATATACTACCAATAATGGGATCTGATCATTATCCAATTAGTGTTAGGATTCAGGAGGAGGAAGCAGCTAACCGTTGTCCCTTCAAGTTTGAAAAAATGTGGCTGCGAGAAGAGGGGCTCAAGGATCTCATAATTGAATGGTGGTCTAAGGTGCTGAAAAGGACTAGGAATAAAGCTTTTATCTTATTTAAGAAATTGCAGTATGCCAAGGAATAGTTGAAATGTTGGAATAAAGAATTCTTTAAAAATATTTTTTTTGAGAAGTTCTGGTTGGAGTAGGATATGGGTGATTTGCACTTGAAAGTTATAGAAGGTGGTATGCAAGAGGATGACTTTGTAAAAGGAAAAGCCCTTAATAAACAATATTTAGAGATTTTAGCTAAGGAAGAGATTTTCTGGTTTCAGAAATCAAGGGAGACTTGGATTAAAGAAGGAGATAGTAATACAAAGTTTTTTCACAATTCGGTAAAAGCCAGAAGATCTTTTAATAAAATCTACTCTATTCAGGATAAAAATGGAGTTGTTCTTAAGGAGAAAGATGATATATGTAAAGAGGTGGTGTGATACTTTATTGAGGCTTTTATGAATAATCAAGCCTTGAATCTCCAGGAGCAAGATATTTTGGAGAATATTCCTAAATGTATTTCTGAAGCTCAAAATACTATTCTAATGAAGGCTATCACCATACAAGAAGTCAAAGCCGCTCTCTTTAGTTTGGGTGGTGATAAAGCTTCTGGATCATATGGTTTTCCTGCTCTCTTTTTTCAAAGTTTTTGGGATGTGTTTGCTTCTTATCTTTGGGAGGTTGTGGAGGAGTCAAGGAGTGGGGGTTTTGTGTTGAAAGATTTTAATAATTATTTTATTGCTCTTATCCTAAAGAAGGAAGACTTCACTTCTTTCAGTGACTTTAGACCTATATCCCTGTGTAATACAATTTATAAGGTTATTTCAAAGGTTATAGCGAACAAGCTAAAGGAAGTCTTGGATTTGGTGATATCTTCAAAGCAAAGTGGTTTTTCTCCAAATCGCTCCATCTATGAAGGGGTCATTGTTGCAAATGAGGCCATACACTCTATTTGAATGGATTAGACAGACAAATATATTGGTTAAATTGGACATCCAAAAGGCTTATGATGAGATAAATAGAGAATTTTTGCTTAACATTCTTGGAAAGTTTGGTTTCTGTGAAGCTTGGGTTAATTGGGTTGGAAGTTGTATAAAAACTCCTCAATTTTTGGTATTGGTTAATGGGAGCCTGTAGGGTTTTTTTGAGTCCTATAAAGGTTTAAGGCAAGGGGATCTAATATCTCCTTTTCTATTTATAATCATGGCAGAAGCTCTAGGTAGATTGATCTCTAAAAAGCTGAGAGATGGTTTGTGGAAAGGTGTCATGGTGGCTGAAGGTGTGGATCCAGTTTCTCATCTCCAATTTGCTAATGATACATTACTATTTGGAGAAGACTCTTTTAGAGAAGCCAGGATAATGAAGGAAACTTTGGATAAATATAGTTGGGCTTCAGGGCAATGTATAAATTGGAGAAAATCTGATATTTTATTTTCCAATACTCTTGGTCAAAAATAAAGGGAAATATGTTCTATCTTGGGAATGAAACTGGGTTCTCCACTCGGGAAATATCTTGGCTTCCCTCTCTTTGGGGGAGTGAGAAAATATGTTATATGGAAAGACTTGGTGGATAGTTGCTTAAGGAGGATGGATGGTTGAAAGAGTAGATGGCTTACGTTAGCTGGTAGAATTTTGATGCTTAAAACAGTTATTTCTACTATTCCAATCTTCTTGATGATGTGCCTTAGAATTTCGAAGAAGATTATCAAGGTAGTGGGAAAAAGGATGAGGAAATTTTTTGGGAATGGGGCAAATGAACATGACAAGATTCCTCTTCTCTCATGGGATAAATTGTGCATGGCTAAAGGAAAAGGAGGCGCTGGTCTGAGAGATTGGCATGTCATGAATGAGGCCTTGGGTGTGAAATTGGTGTGGAATATTTACTCTCAGCCCAATCAATTATGGGTGTGAATATTGAAAGCCAAATATTTAGATACGATGGAGGATAATAGGATTCTAACAATGAGAAACCCCCCTCAAGGTTCGACAATCTAGAATTTTATAGTTTCTTTCTGGCGGGTAATTATAGATCATATCACATGGCAGGTGGGCAATGGACAAAAGGAAAAATTTTGGGACGATTTTTAAGGTTTCCTGGCTTTGAAAGAGAGAGGTGATTTGCAAGATCTTAGACTATGGTTCCTTCAACATTGGGGTGAAAAGGTGAGTGATTATTTGGATTTCTAGATTGGGGTATTGGGTGGGGAATGGGTATGGAAATCTTTACAGAATGTTAATCTTTTAGATCATCAGGTGGCTTTAATGAAGGAGATTTTTTATTCTACAAAGCTGATAAGGTTCAATAGGGAGGATAAGGTTGTTTGGTGTGGAGCCTTGGATGGAAAATATTCGGTCAAATTGGGATATCAATTCCTAGACAGGGGTGACAGGGGTGAAGAATGGCTAGTCAGTTTATGTTGGGGAAAAGAGTGTTTTCCTAAAGTAGGCACCTTTTCTTGGTTGGTGATAAGAGGGTGTATCCTAACAAGAGAGCGGAGAAAAATATTGGGTTTTTATGGTCCAACAAAGTGTGTTCTATGTGCAGAAGCGAAGGAGATAGTTGATCATTTGCTTCTTAATTACAGGCTAGCTACAACTTGTTGGAAGATGGTGGTAGGAAAGTTGGGATGGAAAGGTCCTTTTCCTAATACCATTAGGAAAATGTTTGAAGGATGACCGATGGGAGGTAAAAAATTGACTCTCTCTTGTACTTGGAAGGTATGCCCATCCATTGTTATATGGGAAATTTGGAAAGAACGTAATAGGAGGATTTTTTTGGAGAAAGAGGAGTCGGTAGAAAGATTGGCACAGAGGATTAACCATGCTATAGAAGAAGTGGTAGGAGCAACAACATCACAATTCTTTAATCCTGTAGTCCCTTATACTTTGGAGGATAAGTGTATGTAGGCCCAATGGCTGAGTATTAAAATTAGGCTTGTTAAGGGGCTTAACTGGGTGAATCCAGCTTTGAAGGGTCTCGAGGAGATTAAATGGGAAAAGCCAATGGAGGGATGGTGGAAAATTAATTTTGATGGGGCCTCTAAAGGAAATCTAGGTCTGTGGGGAGCAAGTTTTATTGTTCGAGATTGGAAGGGAGATACATTGGTGATGGGAGCTAAAAAGCTAGAGGAGGGGACAAACAATGTTGTTGAAGCACTAGTGGCTATGATGACCATTAAAGTTGGGAAGATGATGGGCCTAAGGGAAGTTCATCTAGAAGGAGACTCTTTAATCACAATCTAAGAAATAATGAAAGGGAAAGCTAAAGCTTAGCACCGTCAAAGTATAATTGCAACCACTGTAGAAGACCTGGCATCCTTTGAAGATTTTAAATTAAGTCATGTTAGATGCATTGGTAACAGTGAAGCCGACGTTTTATCCAATTGGGCTGTGTGTTTTGAAAGGAGTGGAGATTTAAAGATAGAAGATTTATGATCTATTTTACCAACAAATTTGTAGGACTAAAGTGGAAGCAAGTATGATGCATCTATGACAGAGTTGTAATGGAATGCGAGCCAAGGTGGTAAAGGCATGCTTCCTAATTTACAAAGAGCAAGAGAAGTGGCGGCGAAGTAATTGATAGTACAAGGCTTTAATGCGAGGGGTGAGGAGTGTGATGGATTCATTTTGCAATAAATTTCCTTTTCTCCTCATTTTTGGCATTGTGTTTGAGTTTTTTGTGGAGAAATTTTGGAAAGGAAGTTATAGGCTTGTGGAAGAAAAGTAGTGGAAAAAATGGAAACAAATTTCACCCTGGAACCAAGAAACAATTGGTTCCTCTCTTCGGCCTTATAACTGAAAAATGGTTAAGAGGCATGTTTCTATATAAGGATGAAAGGCTGGTTAAGTGTGTTCAGATAATTTTAGGGGATATTTTCAATGATTTGAGACATCGATACTGAACCAACATGGACATTTATTCCATGATTATGGCTTGGGGGTTGGACCTAGGAGAGTCAGAAAGGACGGTTAAGGGGGTAATGGAAGCAGTAGTGTAGGTATAAGCTTTAAAATCTGCAAACAACTAAACTTCAAACAATGGGTTAGTGCCTTGCAAACTCTATCAAAATACCTCTATGAAATACCTTGTGAATGCTTCCAAATGCAACAAATGATAATAGAAAGACTAAAGCATTATGAAAACAAAAGCAAGTTACCTATTCCATAGTGGATTGGTGTCACATGTGCTAGTGACCCTTTCCCAACCCTTGATCAAAGCTAAGATGATAAAATGCAAATGGAGATGATGGAGTGAAATGGACAAGATCAAATCTCAAATGAAGAGAGTAACCTTGCATAAAATTGTGGCCCTCCTGAATGAAGATTAAGCCTTCCTTTATAGATTTTCAAAATGCTAAGTGTTGAAGAGGGACCAATGTGGGACTAAGATTAGACCAATGAGAATAGACACTTGTCAAATGATGATGGTTGTGTTTGTGCAAGATTTGGGAAGAGTGCCCATGAGGGGGAAAATTTGAATTCAAACAATAAATGGGAGTGATTTTTAATAATCAATAAAATTGATTTATTGTGCAAGTGGATATATCTAGAGAATGCAAGTGAAGGTGGGATTAGCATTAGATTTAATTAGGATTAATTAGCTAGGATGATGATTAAGCAGATTTGACCACTTTGACTTGATTTAGGGATTTAAATCAAATCAAAGGGAGATGAATAATGCTCTGAGATTTAATTAAATAAATGATTGATTTATTTAATCAAAGAGATGATGATAGGATCAAGTTTGATTTATTTGATTTAAGTTGATGAATTTACCCTGATGAATGGATGAGTGTGATTTTGATCAAATGCATAATGCTAATTTTGCGTGTCTCTGATAGCTAAGGATTATTTGGAGGGGATGGACTCCATTCTGGAGTGGGAAGTTTCGAGAGAAGGATTTGAAATTAGTGAGGGCATCAAAAATTTGGAGCATGAGGTGGTGGGGAATTGTATCTCGTTTGTGAGATGACTAGAAGGCAGACTAAAGGACCAACAGAGAGAGGAGGCTCGACATGGTTGGAAGGCTCTGAAGCTTTTCATCCAATTAATGGAGGTGGAGGCACAATTGGAAGAAACCAAAGTGCAAGCATGCCTAATTGTTCACAGAGTGCTTCGTACAAGAAGGTGGATAACGAGCAATGGTCAGAAGTAAGGTTTATGGGGTCCGAATCCCACATTGCAACTATTTTCTTTGGTGGAAAAAATGGCAATATTTTTCTTGGTCCTTTTTTTTGTAATTGAAGAAATCATTTATGTTTTCTTTGTTTTTAGGTGGTAGTTTTTTGGTTTGGTTGTGACAAGTTTATCTATCAAAAAGAATAGTATATGTTTTTTGGGTCTTTTCCAGTATTTTTAGGATCTATAGATGTTTTGTTTGGCCTAGACTGGGTAATTGAGGTTTTTAAAGGAGTATGGACAGTATGAAAACAGGTGATAGCTGGGTGGAAGGGTTTTTTATTTTGTGAAAACAATGATGTACTTTCGATTTTTAGAAATAAAAATAAAATATTATTACTGAGCAAAAAAAATAAATAATCAAAATTATTATTTACAAAATAGCAGCTTCTTTTCAAGACATTTATTCTAAATTTT
This sequence comes from Sequoia sempervirens, assembly GCA_007258455.2. NCBI lineage: Eukaryota > Viridiplantae > Streptophyta > Pinopsida > Cupressales > Cupressaceae > Sequoia > Sequoia sempervirens. Next base: position 33,024 of record VDFB02322453.1, read on the forward strand.
GTGATTAGTTTAGTACTATTAAATAGTGTGAAATGTCCTTTGATCAAATTATAGTTTTAGTAACTCAATATATATAAAATTAAATACAAATCGGCTGCTCAAATAGTTTTTTATGTTTATTTTAAACAAAAAAATGTGGTGTTCATAGGTTGGTTAGGTACCTACATGGGGGAAGCAAAAGCTTATTTTGTCTCCGCATTTAATGTGTAGTTGGTACTATAAGCAATAGCAGTATGGAATGTCCTCTTTCATTTTTTATGGGTGGATGCAACTCGCTACAAATTATCATGGGAAGAGATTATTTCTTTGTGTTTCATGTATAGTTGGTGCTATAAGTAGACTGGAATGTTCTCTATAAACTTAAATTTCCCTGCAAATTGGCTACTCAATATTTTTTTATTTTTTTATAAATTAATCTCTAAGTCGAGGTTTTTTATTTTTTCTAACTTAATCTCTAAGTCAGGGTGTTTTATGTTTGTAGTCATTTTAGGAGTGAAACAAAGGGTCCAGTGATGATCTGATAGTGAACAATAACCCTAAATCCAATGCCCATACAAATAAAAACAATTGAAATCCTTCTTTTATAAAATAAACTACTCTTGTTCACCTTGTAAGAACATGCCCAAATAATAAAACAACAAAAAAAGGGCAAAACAAAGCATAAAACAATTATGAAATGGCTCAAAGAAATTATATTGATCTAACTTGCTTACATACAATCCAAAAACTTACCTCAATAGTAGTGTTGTTCACAATGAACAACCTCATATTTATACTTCATGCCTCTAAGATCTAGAAACTTCTAATGTTCTAGATATCTCTAAAATTGGAATGTTCTTTTTCCTTGAACACCTTCTTGTTGCTTCTAGTTTCTAGAAGGTTCTATCCTTTCTAGAATATTCTAGTTCTTCTAGAAACATCTTGTAACTTTTCTAAAAGATTCTAGTTCTTCTAGAAACATCTAACTTTTATAGACAATCTTATTCCTTAACATCCCCCCTTAAGATTGGATAGAAAATTACAAGAAAGATACAAAGAAGAGGGTAAGATACAAACGAGAGGAAGATACAAAGGAGAGGGGAAAATTATACTACCATCCCCCCTTAATGTTCACCTCTAACATACCAAGCATTTTTTGTAATTTCAAGAATTTGGCTTCAGTCATACTCTTAGTAAATACATCAGTTGTTTGTTCTTCACTTGGACAATATTGTAGATTGACAATATTTTCTTGAACAAGATCTCGTATGTAGTGAACATAAAACTCAATATGTTTTATTTTGGCATAAAAAAATGGATAGTTGGTGACATGTATGGTACTTTGATTGTCACAGTACAAACTAGTAGTAGAACTTTGGGAAAAACCAAGCTCAAATAGAAGATTTTGTATCCAAACTTCTTCCTGTTATCTCTTAAAGTTGCACCCTAGCTAAGCTACAAGACTTAGCACTCTAGAGAAACATGGAATCACTTCTAGGCTATGGGTAACCTAGAACTTGGAGTGAATCTCCAGATAAGGCTGGCTCCTAGCTGGTTATCACCTAAAGCTAATCTACTCTATTGATTTGACAGGGAAAAGGGTAGAAAGAAATACATAACTTAAAATTGAAAATTGAAAAATAAGGGTGATACACTAAGCTGAAAAGGACTATGAAACTTAGAATCTCACACACTTGCTTGCAATAACATAAACTTAAGATGCACAACCTATTACTGTATGTCTTTGTATAAATATTTCACAAAAAGGTTCTAGAACTCAAACTTAGCAGGAAAATATCTTCATAGCTAAAAGCTATTTTGCATTTCAAGAAGACACAAGTTGCAACCTGCATTGAAACACTTTCTACATAAAGGTATTAAAACATGAGAAAAATTTAAAAGCAAGTGATCAATACCTCACAGATTGATCAATCACTTAGGAACACACAATAATGTAGAGAATAAGTAGGAAAGATCTCATATCAATTGCATCCAAGGCTCTCACTATATTTCATATCCCAAAAGAGTTACATAAATATGCTTCAATCTACCAAAGGACTGAAAAATTCACCAAGTATAGAATGCCTAAAGAAGAAATCCCTCCAAATGATTCAACCAAGTGACTATAACTCTCAACTCCCTCCAAAAACCCACCAAAAGAGGAACTGAAAACTGATTGGGGTTGGATGCCCCCAAAAATCCAAAAATGTAGCAACTAGATTCTCTCCAAAAGAGCTCCCATGTGTGAAAAAATGCTAAGTTTGACCATACCAAGCATTAAGGCATGCAAAAACACCCCCTAGATGCTCTCATAACCTCCAAAAAAGTGAGCAAAGGTTCCTATATACTCTCCACATGTTTGCTCAACTGCCTCAACCACCTCTATATTCCTGGAAGTCATGAAGACTCAACTATAAACCTCCTCAAGTAATTTATGAAGCATAATACATTATCTTTGCATATAAAGTAGCAACTTGATTAAGTGATTTATAACAATATCACTTTAATCAAATGCTTTAAAATTTTAAAATCAATGCAAAAATAAGGGTTCGACCTCCATATGTGATCAAATGCGAAAAGAAATTTAAGTTCAAAGAACTCCTAAAAAAAATCACTAGGGAATAGCATGGGGTATACATTAGTTTGTTGCAAAAATAAAATAAAATGCAAAGGAAAAATGCCTTTGGCTGTCGACATCTCTTAGGGTAAAAACCCTAAAGGTAAAAACAAGGCAAAATGCTTGCCAAGCATTTCACTTGCAACTTTTGAACTTTCTAGAAGTTCCACTTTGCCACCATGAAGACTAGGGTTCGAGCATTTTGAAGCACCTCTTCATTGCAATTTTGGTTGATTCTCCCAGAAAAACACTGGTAAGTCACTTGCAAAACAAAACTGAAAGAAATATCTTCATTTTTTTTTCTAATCTAATGCATTTTACACTCGTAGCTTTTCTAAGGCATTTTTTTGTGCTTTTCTTTTCTGTTGTTTGTTTTCCTCCACTTGGCCAACATGGAGATCACCATCTTGAGCTTTGGAAAACACTTCATACACGGGTTTCAGAGAACAAAACTAAATAATAGCTGGGTAAGCCTCGAGCCTTGGATTTTCTGAATGTTTCAAGCATTTTATATAAAAATATTGATTTTTGGCCGCAACTGCAAACAGTAGGAGATTTCTTCATTTATTAATTGGGTTTATTTTCAATGTATTGTGAAAAAGATGTGTTCTATAGATTTTCGTTGTTTCCATGAATTTGCATGAAGAAATTTAAACACTTTCTATATATTTTGTTTTCTTCAAAAACCCCAAATGGGTTTCGATGTATGTAGAGAAAATGCATTCTCAGTAGAGATCCCCTATCTCTATACTCTGTAGATTTCATACAGGTACCAAAAACTGCTATTGGGTTACTAAAACCTGAGCCCTCCATTGTTTTACTACAAATCTTCTTCATTTTAATATGGCCATAGCTCAACCTTTGTGTAACATAGAAATTTTTTGATGGTCATTGAGGATTTCTTCGTATTTCATTAAAATATGTAGTTTCACTTGTTTAGAAACCCTAGCTCGAGGGTTTACAAGTTATGTTTCCTGTAGCTATTCTAAAAATGTTGTCACCATTATTTTTTGTGCGTAAACACTGCTACAGGTACTACGAGGGTTCCCATACTCTATCTTTGATAAGATATCACCATCCTATAGCTCACTATTTTCTTGCATTTGAAGGTGCACTTGGCATAAGCAATCTAGTACCACTATTTTATATTTGTTAAAAATCATTGTCTTTTGATGGCATCCATAGCACTTATAGCTTCATGATGCATTAGTCCCTTAACATCACTGTCACTCTTTGAACCTTTGTGTAGCCTTAACTCTACCCTTTGCACTATGAATTTACCTATTTTCATGCTTTGAACTTCAAGAAAACAAATATATTGTTTCCTTTTAGGGGTTTCATTGCCTTTTACTCATTACCAATAGTTGCTCCATATAGCTCATGCCATCTCTTGATATGATGGCTATCACATATACATGTTTTATACTGTGCTTTCATGGATTAGCACATCCATGCATTTTCTGTAATCTATTTTGATACATGATGTATACATCCTTTATGTTTTCCTTGAGAAAGTATATGTCACCTATGATAGTGACTAAAATCTCACTATCACAGATGATGTGTGCTTGCTAGAGTGAAACATAAGAAGATGAATTACCTTACTATGCCTCTTTAAAGTACAATAAGGCAACATGCTGGGATCAACCCTTGTGGGAGCCACATTTTACCCCACATGCTGTAATCAGATAAAATAAAATAGTGACAAGGATTTCACCTATACCTGCACAAGGAGCAAACATGTTAGATAAAACCAAGCATATGATAGGTGTGTTTGATAACCCTTGTTTTCCTGAACATCTATGGTATGTTTGGCTATTTGAATGCAGATGAGGATCAAATTATATGTTTATAGATGTATGCACATATTTTGATTGGTGATCCTTCATTGCTCTAACAACACTTCTCTTACAGATGTAGGGAACCTAGGAGTAGCAAGGATATCATCAACTGGAAGCAGGACAAGCCGAAAAGACTAAAAATGAGGCAGAACAAAGCAACTGGGATTTTTCATTCAGGCAATGACGGGTCCCATTTCTCTTTATGCGCATTCTTTTTCTTTTGTATCTATAAATGTATAATGTTTTCCATTATATGCATTCATACAATTAGTCTCACGACTTGTGTGGGACATCCTACTTTTATATTATCAATAAAGACTACATTTTTGAAAAGATTGTGCACTTTCTCCTATGTTATGTTATATGGATCTGCATAATGCAATGTGGTATTGTAGTCTCATGATTTTGTTTGTGCACATGAATATGACATAGAAAATTTAAAATGTACCTTCTTTTCACTTATAAAATATAAACAACACTAGACCTATTTGGGCTAGTAGAAAAAATAGGTAACACTTCCTTTCCTGCTTCTTTTGCTGCTCTATATTCTGCTTCACATGAAGAAAATGATGTAGTTGTTTGCTTTTTGTTGCTCCATGTAATAGGGCTTGCTCCAAGCTGAAAAACATAACCGCTTGTAGATTTTTTGTCATCTATATCACCTCCCCAATTTGAATATGTAAATCCAACCAAAGAAATTGAGGACTTGTGGCCATAGTGGATGCCATAGTGTAGTGTTCCACATACATACCGCAATATCCTTTTTGTAGCCAACCAATGACTTTCTTTAGGTTCCTGCATAAATATCGATACTTGATTAACTGCAAAACAAATGTCTAGTGTAGAATGAGTTAGATAAACCAAGCTACTCACAAGTTGCCTGTATAAAGTAGCATCACCTATCTTGGAAGTACATTCTTTAGTAAGCTTGATTCCATAATGAAAGGGAGTAGAAGCTGGCTTGCATTCTAGCATGTTAAACTTTTCTAAAATATCCAAAGCATATTTTGATTGGTAGAGGAATAGTCCATAATGTAGTTTGTGAACTTGTAAATCAAGAAAATAGTTTAATTCTCCCAAATCACTCATATGAAATTCCCTTTTAAGTTCTGATTTTAAACCATTGATTATCCCAATATTTGGTCCAACAATGAGTAAATCATCTACATAAACTGTAACAAGAATAATCTCATCTTGAACTTTCTTCACATAAAGATTTGGATCAGATCTATGCCTTTTAAAACCATGAAGTTGAAAGTATCTGTCAATCTTTTCATTCCATGCCCTTGGTGCTTGTTTTAGACCGTAAAGTGATTTCTTTAATCTACAAGCAAGGTGAGGATGTTGTTCATCTACAAAACTAAGTGATTGATTCATGTATATTTCTTTAGCTAAATCTCCATTTAAGAAATCATTTTTAACATCCATTTGATGAACATGCCATCCAAGACTAGCTGCCAAAGAAAGAATAATTCTAACTGTGTTCATTTCGATGACAGGAGCAAATGTTTCTTCATAATCAACATTTTCCTTTTGATTAAATCCCTTAGCAACCAATCTAGCTTTTTATTTTTCTATGGCTCCATTAGATTTGAATTTTGTTTTGTAAACCCATTTGCAACCAATAACACTCTTACCTTTGGGAAGGGGCACAAGTTCCATGCATCATATTCCTCTTCCATGGCTTGATCCCATTCTTTCTTCCCTCTAGCTTGCTCATATGAGATTGGGTCATTTATTTGTAGGACTTTTTCCATGAGGGAACTGCCATTCCTTCCTTGGAATTTTGGGCTTTATCTATATATCTCTTCAATACTCTTTGTCTTTTGTTTAACTGGAAGTTCTTCTTCATCATCACTACTATTAGTTATGTCGTCTTCATTAGTAGTAGTGCTCTTATATTATCTACATTTGGTAAGAACGTGTTCCTCTTCCTCCGGATCACCTACAAATGGAAGAGCCTCCTATACAATTGCTCACTCTCTTCCTTGGTACTTTCTTAGTGTCTATAGGAGGATTTTCTTGGTTTCTTCCATGTAGATAGAGTGGCCTCCATATCAGCTCGTTGTTGATCTTGAAAAATCTATTACAAGCCAAAATTTAATAACATACTACTTGTAAAATAATAGGGCAGGAAATTTTCTGAGTAAAATTCAAGGATTATTGTTTTGTTTACATGAGATGTGCATGAGACCCTATATTTTTTTATTTTGGAATAATAATAATCTGTGAGGTTAAAAACATTCAAGACTTGTGCAATCATAGGCTTCTCAATGTACATAGGCTTCTATCCCATTCAAATCGTAGGGTAGGGGGATCTCTTTTTTATATTTTGAGGTTATCTTTTAAATATAAAACTTTGAGCAACTGTAAGGTGTGTTAAGGAATGAGATTGTCTAGAAAAGTTAGAAGATGTTTCTAGAAGAACTAGAAGCAACAAGAAGATGTTCGAGGAAAAAGAACATTCAAGTTTTAGAGATATCTAGAACATTAGAAGTCCCTAGATCTTAGAGGCATCAACTATAAATATGAGGCTGTCCATTGTGAACAACACTACTGTTGAGGTAAGTTGTTGGATTGTATGTATGCAAGTTAGAACAATATAATTTCTTTGAACCATTTCATGATTGTTTTATGCTCTATTTTGCCCTGTTTGCTGCTGTTTTATTATTTGGGCCTGTTCTTACATGGTATCAAAGCTAGAAATATTCTAACAGGGTTAATATATTGCTGGATTGATATTTGATTATCAAGATAATCTTTGAAGTGGTTTAATCTATTTGTTTGAGGGTTTTTTTTATAACATGGGCTCTACAAATGAAAGTTTTCCAATCTTTGATGAAAGTGGTTTCGTAGATTGGAAGATTGCAGTTAAGAATGCTTTGAGAGAAAATGCTCTATGGAGTATAGTGAATAAAGAGATTGGAGAACTTCAACAAAAGAAAGAAAAGGAGTTATGGAAATGCAAGTTGGAGCAAGCCAGAGGAATTATTGGTAAGGCCTTGAGTCCCAATCTCAATAGAAGGTTTGTTGATGTTCATAATCCAATAGAACTATGAGAGAACTTAGAAATATATTACAAAGATGTAGATATTGCTAGTGTGTTCAGCATAGAAGAGAAATTGGTGAACATAGGACTAGCTGATTTTGAAAAAATGGCTGATTACTTTAATGAGGTTACATATTTAAATGCCTAGATGAAGAAAATAGGTGTTGAATATGCAAAAAAAAAATTCAGTTGATTGCAATGGTTGAAAGTAAGATTCCCCAACCTTATAAGGTATTTAAAGAATCAAGGAAAAGGGTTATTCAGTTAAATCCTAATACCCCCCAACAAATTTTTGATCAATTTTGTAAGTCAGTTTTAGATGAAGAGGCTCAATTTACTAAAGAAGGTTATATTAAGAAGAATCATGCATATGCAGCTAAGAGAAAATCATTTTCTAGATATGATGATGGAAAGAAGAATTGGAAGGGATATAATAAATTTTGAACTAATGATGGTTCTAACCAGTTTTCTAGAAATGAAGGTGTAGAAAAACAGTTGGAAAGAAAACCCATTATTTGTAGGTATTGCGGAGGTGAGAATCATATGGAAAAAATATATTTGAAGAAGAGGAACAATGAAAGATAACAATACAATCCTAAACAAGAACAATTTAAGGACAAAAAGATAGATAAACAAAGCTTTGTAGCCATCTCCAGCCAAGTAAAATCAAGTGCAGAGGTAACTTTTGAAGTAAAAAATACATCTAGAGTAAAGGGAGGATACTTTGCTTCAGATACTAATAAAGAATGGATTTTAGATTCAGGAGCATCTTTTCACATGATTGGAGATAGATCTTTATTTATTGACTTTCATGAAGGAAAAAATTTAGATCAAGAAATCACTATTGGCAATAAAATGAAACTATCAGTTCTAGGAATAGGGACTGTTAGTGTAACAAATGGAACTTTGAAAAATGTTTTACTAGTTGAAGGATTAGAGGTGAATCTTATTTCAGTATATAGAATTTCTCAATCTGGATAGGAGTTAGTTGTTACTACTGATCAAGTTATTGTAAGAGATAGAAAATACCCAAAAAGTATTATTGCTATTGGTAGAGTTGACCATAAAGAAAGTCTCTTTAAATTTGTTGGATTCGTTCATGATGAATACACACTCTCCCATGCTTTTGTTTCTCAAAGTGATTATATGTCAAAACTATGGCATGGTAGACTTGGAAATACAAATTATAGAAAATTACAAGACATGGTTAGAATGAATAAGGTTAGAGGTTAGAGGATTAACAAAAAAATCAGCATCTGAAGGTGTATGTGAGACTTTCCTGCAGACGATAATTGAACACAACCCGCTATGATACCTCCAAAAATATTTTATCCCTCTTTGTATTCTATTTTATTAACTGATACTGGTGAACCAGAATGTTATGATGAAGCTATGTAGGTGGATACCAAGGTTTAGTGGGAGCATGGAATGGAAGAAGAAATGGACTCCTTGCTGAAAAATTAGACTTGGGAATTATGCAAGTTGCCTGCGAGTAAAAAGGATTTACCAAACAATGGGTTTATAGGTTGAAAGAGGAGGATGGAGGTAAGAAAAGATTTAAATCCAGATTAGTTGTAAAGGGATTTGCACAAAAAAGGGTATTGATTTTGATGAAATATTTTCTCCAGTTGTTAAAATGGCTTCTATTCGTACTGTTTTAAGTATTGTGGTTGCTGAAGATTTTCATTTAGAACAACTTGATGTTAAACAACCTTTCTCCATGGTGATTTGGAAGAGGAAATATATATGGAACAACCACAAGGATTTGAGGTTAAAGGTAAGGAGAAACTTGTGTGCAAATTAAAGAAAAGTCTATATGGCTTGAAGCAA